>JAJAGP010005476.1:0-32982 GCA_025084515.1 Ancistrus triradiatus
ACTCATTAATTAATACATTTTCCCCCGTTAGTCCCAATTTGGCACTGTCCACTACCCAAGTCTTTTCGACATCTGCCATGTGTGAAAACCTCCTCTAAAAGAGCAGGGCTCTAAATCAGTGAGTGCCCTTGCACAACGTCCGGGTTCTTTTCCCCGACAGGTAGCACACTTCTATGCTAAGGATCAGTCCTCACAGAGAAAGACACTGAAGTCAAAGTCAAAGTTAGATTCATGTCCATAGCGCTTTCTACAATGGAGCATTGTCTCAAAGCAGCTTTACAATTTTAGATTATCTCCTAATATCTGAGGCCAGTCCTAAATTGAGCTAGCCAAGGGTGACAGTGGCAAGGAAAAGGTCCCTAAGTGTTATGAGGAAGAAACCTTGGGAGGACCAAGACTTAGATGATATATGTAAGAATTTATCTAATTACTATGTTTATAGTAATAGTTTAAATAAACAGAAGCTTAATAAATATTAGCAGGGAACATGTTCAAAAAAAATTATAATAAAAATAAAATGTACTGGGTAGACTACCAAGTTATTACATTTACATTCATGTCAGTTAGCCCTTATCCAGAGTGACTTTTGATTATTAATTTTGGGTTAAGAGTCTTACTCAAGAGTGGCAGCTTGGCAGAGGTGGGATTTGAACCCTGGACCTTCTGGTCCATAGTCCATCAACTTAACCTCTAGGCTACCGCAGTCCATATCAGATCAAATGTAATATTATGAAGTGTAATAAAAGCATATAAGAGAAGAGTGGAAATAATAATAATCCTAGCTAATCACTAAGCTTGCCGTGTCCGTCTGCCATCTTTGCCCACGCCTCCATCAGCCTCTTTCAGTGGCAGGGAGATGTAGGGCATATGGCTTGTGCATTGCCAGAGCATGATCGTACCAATCCTCATTCTCCCGGTGGCCTGTGCTCACATTGAGCTGAAATTTTCAGGGCCTGAGCACGCTTGGTCATCACAATGCTGCTTTTTGTGGACAATGGACTTTTACAGCATGATGGATTTTGTGGCTTTTTTGGAGTTGGCACGCCGACACACAGCACTCTCATACCCTTAAAGAATTATTTTAAAGATCGTACAATGCAGCAATTTTCGGCTACTCATGCTGCACGTATACGATTTTTACAGAGGCAGCTCAGGACATTTTCCACGCCCAAATCTAACGGAACTGTACCTGAGCCCCAACCTTCAAGTGGTCCTGAGCACAGTTCAGTGAGTGATCATGCTAGTCAAATGAACTTCACTTGTTGGTCAAATGTGCTCAGGCATGGTACAGATCGCCTATTTTGAGTACAGCCTTATTTTACATTTAGTCATTTGCATTTACATCTGATACATTTCAGCATTCAACTCAAACGACTGTGTAAAGTTAAGGAACTTTCACAAGGCCCCAACAGTCCAGTTCCTTAATCGCTGCACTGCCACAGTCCCCACATGTTACAAGTCTGACCTTCCCTTCCTCAGACATGGTCATGTGTCTCTTCCATGGAGGCCGTGTTCTCGGCGTGAATCTCAGCCGTGCCTCCGGCCTGACTTGGCGCCTCACAGACAGAGTTATTTGCAAATGCACCATCCGAGCATCCTACATGTGTACAATTTGCCTAATTCCTAGTGACTTCCTTGAAAACTCTCATAGGAGTCAGGCACTCGGAGCCAAGCTCCTGTCAGTGATGCTGAACAAGACGTGTTTAGTGTCTAAAGCTTGTTTCTTTAGTTTCGTGCACTAGCTGTGAGATAAGGAGATAAGGCTTAATTAAAGCCTATCACAGCTGAAATCTTTTCTGTAAATAGATGCCCACACACTCACTTCATACTAAACCCAGCTCCTAAAGAGGAACTCTCGTACAGTGAAGCAGTCTTGTGATCAACTGTCCATCTCACTATACAAATTCTGGCATAAATCCATATTTGTTGGTAGCTTGGAGATATTAAACCATTTTACTTTACGCCGTTACGCTGGTTCTTGGAGTTGTCCTCCTGCTACATATGAAAAAGTGACGCCATTGGGTCTTCTCCATTTTTTGTTTCTTGGTTGTGGTTTTGAGATGGGGTTACACATGCTCCTTTGAGCTTGTTTAGATTTAAGTAGTGCTGTTCAGCCTCTGTCATGCCCCACACACCAACTTTGTCTCACTATCCTTGTAGAGACATTCCATTGAGGTAATGATTACTGTAGGTAATTAATGCTACACCTAACCCAAGAATGTGACCTAATGGAGATCTTTTTACTATCTTGGTTTTTAGAAAGTTGCACTTTCTGCAAAAAGAAAAAAAAAAAAACAGTTTTTCCCTTGGGGACCAGCACCACTCCCTCAGAAACAGCCAGTTGTGCCTGTATGAAGCCTGGTCTGGCCAGGACGTGAATCTGGACCTCCACATTGGTTGGCTAGTGAATTACTGCTAAGTCTGATTTGATGCCTTATTAGTGGTACTATATGAAGGAGCCAATAAAGGCCGAGTACAGCAAGTATATGCAGATTTATATGCACTTACATGCATCAGAATGGGGAAGAAAGGTGGTTTAAGTGACTTGAACATGGCATGGCTGAGTATTTCAGAAACTGCTGATCTACTGGGATTTTGACACACAGTCATCTCTAGGGTTTACAGAGAATGATCCAAAAAAGAGAAAATATCCAGTGAGCAGCAGTCGACTGGGTGAAAATACCTTGATGCCAGAGGTCAGAGGACAATGGCTAGACTGGTTTGAGCTGGTAGGACGGTAACAGTGACTCCACTCGTTATAGCTGCATCTTTAAATGCACAACATGTCAAACCTTGAAGCAGATGGGCTACAGAAGCAGCAGACCACAACGATTGCCACAAATTTACATCATCTTTTCCCAAATTGAGCAAGCTTATGGTGACAGTGGCAAGGAAAAACTCCCGAAACCTTGGGAGGACCAAGGCTCAAAAAGGGACCCGTCCTCCTTGGGAGGCTTAGACGTTATATGTAAGAATTAACCAAGTTATCTAATTATAGTAAAAGCTATAGCGTATCAGCCAATAGTTGTGAGAAATATTGAATGGAATAATGTAAAAATATGCATATCAGCATTATTTAGTCCAGTACACACTGACTCTCGGATCTTGTGGCTTGGTGGCAAATCTTTAAAAAAAAGAGCTATATAAAAAATGACTTCCATTTCCATAGCCTTGTAGCCCACCGGTGTATGCTAAAAGAGCAAACACAGACAGCAGACACGCTGAATCGCCATTGGTGGTGAGTGGAAATTGTTGTAAATTGGATTGTTCCACCAAGCTAGCTATCCCTTTAAATGACTTTTCAAAGCACGCATTGTATCGTGAACTGAGTATCATGTAGCTCGATCTCGGCAGCCGCTCACCCATCCACATACGCTAATGAGTTGCATACACATCTGCTTCATGTTGTTTTAAACATGGCTCTTTATTGCAGACAGGCACTTGACAGAGACGCTCTTTGATCTCCGGTGGCTCTCGAGTTTGTTTTAACCACAGAAAGTGCAGAGTGGTCATGACAACGACTGCTTCTAAGAATAAAGTGGCCCAAATTAGACCTCGTTTCTAGTTTTATTCTCTTTTCCAGTGATCTACAAACAGCTGTTTCCACTCCCACTCTCTCAGTGAGGGGTTTCAGAACAGTAGATAGACCAAGAGTACGGCTAGTGGGCTTTCTTAAACACTGGATGAAGGGGAGGAGGAGTGGAGGGACATTGTGGCCTGCTGAAGATCGTAAACAAATCGGAATGTAGAACCAGGCATTAAGCCACCCGTGGCTTGGATTGAGAAGCCCTGCTCTACTCTAATGTGGTTCTATATACGCTGTATGGACAGAAGTATTGGGACACACCTCTTAATCAGTGAATTCAGGTGTTTCCTTACCAACTGTGTATAAAATCAAGCACCAAGCCAGGCAGTCTGCCTTTACAAACATCTGTGAAAGAAGGGAGTCTTTCTAAAGTGCTCAATGAATTTGAACGTGTCCCTGCAATAGGATTACCACCGTTATAACAAGTCAGTATTGGTGTGGACTTTGATCGGCCACACAGAGCTCTGGACCTCAACCCCAGCAAAGGGTTTTCTGGATGAAGGGGCAAAGTGGTAGCCTAGCGGTTAAGGTAACCTTTGGTTACTTTGTCCCAGCTCTCCTGCCGGTCATTCCATCCGTCCCTCCGTGTAGTTTCTGGGGATTTTTGCTCACCGTTCTCATGATCATTTTGACCCCATGGAGTAGATCTTGCGTTGAGCCCGGAGATCGAGGGAGATTATCACTGGTCTTTTAGCTTTCCATTTTCTTACAATTGCTCCACAGCTCATTTATTCACACCAACCGGCTTGCCTATTGTAGATTCACTCTTCCCGCCTGGTGCAGGTTCTACCTTTTCTTCCTGGTGTCCTTCGACAGCTCTTTTGTCTTGGCCAATGGTTGAGTTTGGAGTCTGACTGTTTGAGGCTGTGGGGACGGTGTCTTTTATAAGGTACAAGGTCAAAACAGGTGGCCTTATACGGTAACAGTGAGACCGGAGAGCTTCTTAAGAAAGTTACAGGTCTGAGAGAGCCAAAATCTTGCTTGTTTGTGGTGACAAATACTTAGTTTCCACATAATTTATCAATTACATTCTTTAATAATGTTCTGGAGTTTGTTTTCTCATTTTGTCTCTCATAGTTTGAAGTGTACTTAGGATGAAAAATTACAGATCTCTCTCATCTTTCTAGGAAACTTGCACAATCAGTGGGCTACTAATCTTTTTTGCCCCACTGTAATAAATCTGTGAATAAGATCGCCAGTGAGGGGCGCCCCGGGATGGAAACCAGAGCAACTGGAAATGAATGGCATCATGCATGCCATTGTAATCACGTTTCATATTGGATATCAGTAATATTTTTTTTATACAAAACTAAAAAACACTAAGTAACAACAAACATGCTGTCCCAAACTCCCACACAGTGGTTAGTGTAGAGATAACTGTGGGTTTATTTTATGTTACATTAATTTTTCTGTATGAGACTGTGAGACTAAGAAGCCTGCTGAGATGGCAAGTCCCACCCAGTCCAGCAATATCAGGCAGACCGGAGAAGCCAGTCAGAAGCGCCTCAGCAACCACTACAGGAAGTCCCCATTTTATGATTGGCCAGTCTACTAATATTTTTTGGCTTTAAAGAATTGTAATTTGATGAATGCCATAATTACAAAATACACAGCACAGGCAAACCCATGCTGGTGGATTTAGAATTTAACGTTCCCCTGGCAAATGGCAGTGATGTGGAAGTCAAACGTGGTTTGGAGTGATTAGGCGTGGTTGCGTGGTTTTTGTTTTTTTTTCACTTTCAATACATATTCAATAAATTACATGAGATAATCAGTAGTTTATTATAATGAGCTTTATGTTAATGATTTTGCACGAGTGCAGTTCAGTTTCACTGAAGTGTTTTAGAATGTTTCAGGTAGGCTAAGCTATGATATTTACAGACTATTAATTAAACTTTTCGGTTCGAAAAATAAGCTTCCAGTGATTTGTTGGGACGTAACCTTATAATCTGGAACTATCTTCCATCAGATAACTAGTCCAGACACACATACTGGGAAATTTTTAGAGCGACCATTTAACCTAATACATGCTTTGGACTGTGAATGGTGATCCAAGGTCCAAGGTGATCTCTGGAGCTGTGAGGCAAACTGCGCTACCCGCTTGCGCCACTGGTCCGCCTCCATTTCCTTTTGGACATTTAGCAGACGCCCTTATCCAGACTTACATTGATACAGTCCTTACAATCCAAGCCATTGTGGGGTTAGTGCCTTGCCTCAAGGAACACACAGTTGCAGCTTGGTAGAGGTGGGATTTTTGAAACCTGGACTTTTTGTCCATAGTCCAGTACCTTTAAAAACTGCTAGGCTACCACAGTCCTCCACTAAGACTGTCCATGTTATACAGGCCCTCCACTATATAACATGTATGCCCTGTGATACATGTAAAGTAGGTAGGGTGATGACGACTATGCCTGAAAATAGCAGTTGTTTTTTTCTAAAAATGTAGAATCAGTGGAAAGGCCAAATAAAGTCAGATCTTTAGAATATGTGGACCTGGCAACCATTGGATTGAAATCATGTAACTGGTATATCCTTGCTATTTTCTACTTTGTTACCGCGTTAAAATCCAGCTCTCTCTATCGGATTTCTTTAAACTGATTTCTTAGACATGTCATGAAGGGGGTTTAACTTGGTCCTGCACACAGTATCTAGATTAGGGTGGTGTCCCAGTGTGTTTTTTAGGGTGGCTTTCCTTTGACTGAAATGGCCAAGATGGCTAGGGTTTGCGCTGAAAAGTCTCGACCCAGGTTTGTGTGTTTTGGTGTGGGGGTGTATCCTGTGTGTGAGGGAGATATTGGACCCCTGTGTTTGCCGAGGCAGCGCTGCTGACGCACGTTTACCTATGTGATAGGCAGCGTGCTGTTTTGGTTAATGTGCTGTGGATCTTAGCCCGTGTGTGTGTGTGTGTCAGTGTTTTTCAGTGCCTCCTCGTGTGTAGGGTTTATTGTTCGTCCAGGTTAGCGATTCCATGGTGGGATCTTGGTGGTTGGGTCTCCTGGGTGCGCGCTGTTCTTAGCTTTGTGTGAGCTCAGTGGAGTCCCCTCCTCTCTGTCCTCTTCTCTCCTCTCCTCTCTCTCGCTTTTGTCGCTCTCTCTGTAAGCTGCTCTACTACTGAAACTCTCTCACACTCTCTTTCTACTCTCCTCCCTAGACCACACGGTCTGCCCCGCCTTTTCTTCAAAAAACGCTCTCCATGAACTCTGTCTTGCGCACTTGGTGCGGCTTACTCCTCCCTTTCCTCACTCTGTCTGCTTTGATCTCCGCTCTTGCTCAAACACACACTCTCCCCCTTTTCTTGCTCGCACTCCTCTCCTCTCCCTTTCCCTCCTCCTCTCTCTCCTCTCTGTAGTCCGAGCGCTTCAGCTCCTGTCCTCCTATTTATATCCTGTCCCTCCCCTCCCCGGTCTCTTGGCAGCTATTTCCAGCTCCTTCAAGCAGCCCCGTCTGTTGTTAAACTCTAATCGGGTCCTCTGCCTTTTCTTCTCTCCGCTCTCTCTCTCAACCTCTCTCTCTCTCTCTTGCTTTCTCTGTATATTTCACGTTTCCCACACACACAGGGAACGTGCAGGCATATTCTTCTGGAGAAAGCACTCAGAGTAAGCCAAGGAACGGAAAACCGGAGGCTGAGGTGCTAGCGGCGCGTGTTGGGACGACGCCGGATGATGGTCGGGTATGAGGATGAGAGTCTGACCGCTCCCCGCTTTCCTACCGATCGGCTTTCTGCTCATAGCTCTCGCTCCTCTCTTCCCGGAAGAGGGCATGCCGTTCCAACTCGGGAGCGACTGCAGGACTTAGCTCAAGCCCATCGGAGCTCTACCAAAACCCTCTAAAGACTTAGCAGGGTCTGGCCAGACGCGTGGTGGAAATTCGAGGGTTAGGCTTTGGAGCCGATGTGTTGTGACTGAGCTCCCTGGCATCGGGTGGACTGTCTTGTGAACTAGACAATAGGTTTTCTGCTCATCTGACAGTATTTTACCTGCATCATGGGACTGTCGGGAGCCTGAATCTCAACCCTGTGATTGTCACTCGAATAAATGGCAGTTGCTTTCTGTTTTGGACATCGTTAAGAGGAACTCCAGTGTCAAGGCTTTGGCACATTTCAGATGCTGATCTGGTCCTTCGGAACTGTGGGCGTCACCCTTCAGCGTTTTGGTTAGTGTGTGGGCAGTGCCGTAGCTGCGCAACTGGCATGCTTTCTGAAGCCGACATTCCGCGGGCTGTGCGCTATGTTTCAACCATCTACGAGCCGAATCTTGCTTCTCCTCAGACAGTACGTCACACCAAATGCCCAGCACTGGTGAGTTCGTTCTTGTGTGTGTGTGTTGTGTGGCGGAGTGTGTGTGGAGTGAGAGAGAAAGAAATGAACTACAGCGAGAGGCACGATGTCTTTTGGCTGGGATTTCAAAGTTGGAGCCCATCTCATATATTTGTGACAGCTTAACATTGTGTTTGTAAACTACTGATTTTGTGTTGAATGTTTTTAATATGGGGCCAAAATAATGTAGAGGGTGTACTGAAATATATTTTGTATCTGTTTTCTGACGTAAAACATTGAATTCATAGACAACTGTATTGTGGCTGTAGATCATGAAAGAGTCCTGTGTAGAATGTGCACTAGTTTTGTACAGGTGCTTCTAGTTTTTGAGTTGTGTAGTGCTTGTTGTGTAGGATAGTAGTTTAGAGGTTGCGGAATCACCAGTCTCTTGAATTCGCCTTGCTTCGGTTTTCCTGTTTAACCTCATCAATTGTTTATCTGAGATTATCTTACAGTGCGGTTCAGGTGTGTGCGTGGGTTTGAAATGTCAATACAGGTGCCCCGATTTACCTGCTATATGCAGATCAAGCATATGATGTTTAGCCTGCAAACACCTGTGCTACTCCGAAAATAGGACCTATAATATTTATTCTTCTCTCGTCTTCTGGAAACCGACGTTAGAATAACAGTCTAGGAAAGGTGGGTGAAATGGGAAACAAACGTCACTTTGACTGCTTTTCACACAGGTATGACGTCCATCTTACCCTTTGTACAAAAACAAGCAGCAGTTTCCTGGTGTTGCTTCAGGTTTTGGTCTTGTGGGTGTGTTGCAGCTGCCACTGCTGGTACATGCAGGCATCTAAGTGGTAGCAGCCGATAGTTGGGAATAGTAGTGGTGAATCTCTATCAGATTTGATATATATAACATATAAATACATGTACATTTACAGCATTTAGCAGACCCCCTTATCCAGAGCGACTTACAATTGGTACAATCTTACAATCCAAGCAATTGTGGGTCCTTGCTCAAGGACCCAACAGTGGCAGCTTGGCAGAGGTGGGATTTGAACCCTGGACCTTCTGGTCCATAGTCCAGTGCCTTACCCGCTAGGCTACCACATTAACATTGGTTAAACAAACTACCTACATTGTAAGATCATCCTCCTCAGCTCAAGCACGAGGTCATGCTGTTTATCTCACCTGGTCCGAGTCGCCTCAGAGTAGGAGGTTTAGCGTAGCGATCAAAGGGTTCAGCCCACTCGCTCCCACGCACTCCCACCAGCTCTAGAACACCTGTTCAAATAGGGGGAGCTCTGCCCTGGAACCCTGTGCCTTCTAATCTGAGGCCAGCTGCGGCGTTTAGGGTGGAATGACTGTAGGATTGGCATCTGGCATGTCTAGTTCGTGAGCCAGATGTCGGTCCAGTGTCCGATGGGCTGTGCGTGGATTCGGGTGGACCGGTGGTCGCTCACCTGGACGGCCTGAACCTGTGGTTTTTGACACAGGTGTACGTGGGAATAGTCATATACAGAACAGCCAGCGTCTCCGTGCTGCTTTTTACGATTTGAGCTTGGACCTGCGCTGAGGTGACGGAATATTCGAAGAATGCGAGGTGCTTCCTGTGAGACTGTTTGTCCAGCCCATGAAACCCGCTGACCTGAGGCAAACTCAGCAAGATTCTATAGCGCCAAGTACCAAACTATTTTTTATAACTCAGAGAGAATAAAGGCGTGTTCATGCGGCGAATCATTAAATGGAAGGGAAGCTAATCCTTTTGCTAAAGTCAAACTTTAGTCAAAACGACTCCAGGGATCCAAGCAAATAACCCTGTCCTGTACAAATCACAAGGTCAGCATTCCCCAAGTCTTGTTTTCCTAATTCTGTTGACAGTCCTATTAGCACGGCTCGCTGTCATCTCATGACTTTACACTGTTTCCTTTCACTCCCCTCCCTCCTTTTACTCCCCAGTTTATATATGCCCAGTTCCCCTCGTCCTTGTTTGCTGACCCCTTCACCAAGAGAGGCTTGCTATCGGCCTGTGAATGCCCTAGTGTTATAGCACTCCAGTCCGGCCTCAGTCTCGACCTCATTCAGACCCAGCGGACTCGGAAATTTCTGCCAAGACCAACCGAGTCCAATGCTTCTGTCTGAGGTAACGTTAGTGATGGACTGAACTTTGTTCTGTCGTTACGGAATATTGATAATCCATTCAAACAGAATAAATCAGTCCTTTCTCCACATGCCTGAATAACATCTGCACTCTGATTGGCTAACAGGGAAAAACAAGTTACTGCTCTTCTCGTTCAGCATCCAATCAGTGGCTTCTGATTAAGTTTGAGAGAAGAAGGGAAACAGAATCATCACCATCTTTTGCTTAAATATTATCTAATGTTGTATTCCGCTTAATCCTGGTCAGGGTTGCGGGAGCCTAGCAAAGTAGATAAAGTCCTGTCTTCCTTACGTTAAAGTTTCCTTCAGTGTTATTTCCACTGATGTTGTTAGTTAGCAACAGTTCATATCCTATTATCAAGACCAGGCTAATGCAATGTAAGACTTTCACAAGCACATTTTCGAAGGTTGCTAAGTGTCGACTAATTATCGTTATTGATAAAGTCTCCGAAAATCTTATGATATAATTGTTTGCCAATATCGCACATCCCTAACCATAACTCACTGTATTGGGTTTGAGCCCAGGTCATCAGGAACTGTTCAGCAGGAATAATAACACTGAGCTGAATTCACGTTCATGCAAAAAAGTTTGAGACCCGAATCTGGTATGGAGTAGAATAGAACACAATAGAATAGAGTAATACCACTGAGTTAAACTGAAGTTCATGACGTGAATGAACAGAACAGGAGTGGTGTCTTAACCCATGTGCTTGATGCTGAAGCTCATTGCTGAGAAAGTCTGTTGGCGTGTACAGTAACTCCCCTGTCTGACCATGGCCTGTGCCGCCGTTACGTAACAGGACATTTGTAGTGGCATCATTTCTCCACCTGCATTGACGCCTTGAGTGCGCGTACGCCACGCTACGCCAGCTGTGATAGAGTTTTCCCGGACGTGTACGGAGCAGCTGTGAGGGGTTGCTGCCTGTCGTTGCTGTGCTATGAGGCCTGTTAGATGCTCGGCAGTTTATGGGAAGGAATGGATTCATTTAGGGGTCCAACAGATGGCCAGTGTTTATCAGGACAGTGTAAAATAGGGTGTAGTGTGAAGACTGAGGATCAGCTCTTTGGATAGAGCCGGCAGTTGATAAACAGGCCCCGCTCGGAGCTGGAAGCTTCTGAACGAATCAAAGCCTGCTTATGCAACGCGTAGGTCCGAGCTAATCGTTATGGATTAGCTGCTTTGATTCGGTTTCTCACCGACCTGGTGGCTGATCACTGAGCGCAGACTTCTCACTTTAGCTCAGCCGATTAACTGCAGACATAAAAGCGTTTTAAAAACCAGTAAGGATCATAGAGAAAGGGAAACTTCGGGGTTGTGGGTCGTGACATATCGACTTGCACCAGCTCAGCATTAAAGAGCGTTTGCGTATGTAACTGTTAGGAGATTCTGTTTCAGCAGAGTAAAGAGTCTTTTGGTCTAGATTTTTATACGAGAGAAATACATAGTATTTCGAATTATTATTTAGAATTCAAAAAGGTTGTACTTGGTCATTAATATATGATGAGGCTACAATATAACATTTTATTTACAATTTATAAGACTTACCGGTGCTAAGAAAGGGTACAGTAGATTTAGAAATAAAGAAAAACACAATAAACACAGCGGAGATCTTCACTCAGAAAGGGCTATTGAGGATCTGAATCACTGAATCACTGTCTACTGAATCATGAATCGTGAATCAAGTTTTGGCTGAAACGAGTCAAAAGAAAAAGAATGTTAAACTGTATAATACTGGTGCTATGGGGCTGTAGCTTATTTTTGTGACCGGGATGCTTAATATTCATTCATTCGTTCATGTATTTTCTCATCCCATTACTGTTTGGACAAAGCCGCCTTGTGTTGCCAGCTAGGAGCTCAATATTGAAAACCGCTAAGTATTTGAACAGAACTTGTGCATCAAACGTGCAGCTCACTGGCAGTTTGTAACTAAGTGTGATAAGAACTGTTGATTCCTGATCCTGATGCCAGTGACTTCGTCAGATAGCTAAATGCGGAGTGGTCTTGAACCCTGCGAGCTAACTGAGAAACGGTCAGTCAGTCACTCATTCACGCTTCAGGCACAAAGCGCTGCATTGATTTCATATTTTTCCCCCTCGCAGATTCCCCAGATGACGCAGCCGTGATGTCAAAAGCTTTTTTCAGATCCTGAGACGACTGAAGTTGTGCTGAGACTGCCTTTGTGCTTTGGGCTTGCAGTGCTTTTTTGATGAACCGTTCTGGTGCATTTCATGGTCCTGCTCATAGGCTGAACTAATCTCCGAGAGGAGAAGCACTCGGGAAGCTATTTTGGGGCAAATAGTGTCCTTCAAAAAGCATAACCATGGGCTCAGACAGCCGAAGTGAAGGGGTATAATTCTGTCCACACTGCAGGCAAAAATGACCCATGTCTTACATGACACAGATTTTGTGGGACAGTCTGGGCTCAGTTTCCCAAAGGCATCGTTAAAATCATGTTAGGTGGGAGAGAGAGTGTTTAATGTGATCCTCGCTTTACCTTTGAATGATTGTATTTGTGCTACAATGTTTTGGGGAAATCGACCCCTGAGTAGTGGAAATGACATTCAGTCTGTCATTTTCAGCTCTGCTTTGGGTCCTGTGTTTCAGACAAAGTTATACTTTTAAGAGCTCAGTGGTCGGTGTGTGTATATATATATTTTATGATAAAGTGTAAAATCTCATGTAATTTATTGAGTAATGTATTGAAAGTGAAAGTAAAAACAAAACACTTACTGTATTGGTGAACTCATGGCACTCAACCGCAGCCTGTGTTTCCTATCGGTTTCCTTTTGGTTGCCTCTTATAACTATCCTTTTAAGGGTCCATGGAGACCAATTTGAACCAAGAATACAGTACTGTAGATGTAAAAATAAAGAAAGACACAATAAGAAGTGCAGATCTTCACTGAGAAGGAAAATCAACTATATATACAGTTGCAATAAAAAATATTCAGCCCCCCAAAGGTTTTAAGGATTTATCAGTTTAAGTTTTTTTCCAATAGCAAGATTCTGCTTTGGATGACTTCTTTATGAGTTGAGTGATACATAAAACCAGAACTGAAAATGCATGATGTAGTATTTGTGTGTAACAGTATATTTTGTTAAGATAGCCATGACGCAATTATTCAGCCCCTATATAATAGTGTTGTTTTTCTGGCAGTTTTAATGGACTAAAGTGGAGTTGAAGCCTAAATAAGCCTTTTAGAACTCTATAATGATCCTTCATTTGCTTCATCTGGGATGCATATATAAACCCCACCCATGAAGGAATTCGAGGTGAGTTACAATCATGGGAAATACAAAGGAGCTTCCACAAAAGCTGAGAGAGGAGATTATTTCATCGCACCTAAAGGGCCTTGGGTATAAGAAGATTTCCAGAAATATAACAACCCAAGAGAGACCATTGGGAGCATTATAAGGAAGTTTAAAACTTATGGAACAGCAGCAAACCTGCCTGGCCGTGGAAGAAAGCCCAAAATTTCACCAAGGGTCCTTAGCACCATAGTCAGGACAACTAAGAAAAAACCCCATGTGAGTGCAGGACACCTACAGGATGCTCTGATGAAGGCTGGAGGAAGTACTTCAGTAGCAACTATAAGACGTGCACTGAATAAACGAGGACTTCATGGCCGGACTGCGAGACGCACTCCACTCTTAACCTCAAGGAACATCAGAAGTCGACTAGAATATGCCAGGAGGAATTTGGATAAGGCTACAGAGTTTTGGGAGACAGTTCTATGGACAGATGAAACCAAACTGGAACTGTTTGGACATATGGACCAGCGGTATGTCTGGCGTGCCAAAGGCCAGGCTTATGACCAGAACAATGCCACTCCCACAGTCAAGCATGGAGATGGGTCACTGATGATGTGGGGCTGTTTTTCTGCAGCAGGCGTCATGGATTCTCAGAAATACCAGGCCATTTTAAAGAGGAACGTGATGCCATCTGTTGACAAATTAAAATCATTGGACCTTCCAGCAAGACAATGATCCTAAGCACACCTCCAAAGCTTGGTTGAGAAAAAGATCCTAGAATGCCCTGGAGTGGGCTTCTCAGTCACCAGATCTAAACCCAATTGAAAACATTTGGTGGGATTTAAAAAAGGCAGTTGCAGCACGGAAGCCATCAAACATCACTGAACTAGAGGCTTTTGCACGTGAAGAATGGGCCAAGATTCCAATTGAGAGGTGTAAGAAGCTTGTTAGTACTTCTCGAAAACGTTTGTTGCAAGTTATAAAAGCTAAAGGATGCTCCACAAAGTATTAAAGCAGGGGGTTGAATAGTAGTGCACGTGTTCAAAGTTACATTTTTAATTTGAACTTAATTAAGTCAACTTCTGTTGTCAAGATAACTCACATAAGTATTAATAAATACTGTTTGTTGTTTGTCATCTTTCATCCACATCTCTGTAATGTCTCTGGATTTGAGGGGGTTGGATATCTCTGATTGCAAGTAAGTGTGTGTGTGTGTGTGTGTGTGTGTGTGTGTGTGTATATATATACACACACACACACACACACACACACACACACACACACACACTTACTTGCATATATATGTATATATAATTCTAATACAGAAATTGGAGTATGTAGTAGTAAATGATCCTATGGCAGTAACATGCCATTACACTTTAAATACATGCTTCAGCACCATTGTGACTGACAGACTGCGTTCAGGGCCGTATAAACGCAGCCGTATTGCGTCACAATGAAGACTTTTCATATGGGTCCTAGTATATCACTAAACAAATGATGGAGTGCAGTTAAACTGTTGTTGTGCTATTTGTGTGGCCAGTGTGTTTGCTTTTACGATACAGCTAAATTAAGAACGGGTTTAAATTTAACTTCGCTGCTCCCACCCCAATGTTCCCGTGCTATAATGAGACATCAGTTTGTCACACTTGTTTGCCCAGGCCTCTGCTTGTCTCGTATGTTTAGGAGAACACACACTTGCACACAAATTACTGTTTTCCAACCTTGAACTCTGCTATCACCTCAAAAACATCACAGACAGACATAGTAAAGCTTGAGATAAACGACAGAAAGCACACTGTTGAGGTCATGGCTCCAGCAGTTCATACTCCCAGGAAATCAGCAACGCTACATGGGTGACTGATGAAGTCAAATTCCTGTATCCTATATAAGCGCGAAAGCCTATTTCTGTTTATCCAAGTATAATAATAATCTATTCTTGAAAAAGTACTAAATGACATTTTACTATTTCAAATTCAGCAAGGTTTTATTGTCATCTCATTCATTTGTACATATGAGACAAAACGTTGTACCATGGTGCAACATGAAACGCAGAAGTACAATACAATATACAGGACATAAAGCGCAAATAATGGAATCACAGTTGCTAAGGTAGGACAGATCAACATAATATGGTAAATACACAGGATAGTACATTTTCACCACCCGTCACATTTACAGGGTTTATCAGAGGCCCTTATCCAGAGCGACGTACAATTGATGCAATTGTGGGTTAAGGGTCTTGCTCAAGAACCCAACAGTGGCAGCTTGGCAGAGGTGGGATTTGAACCCTGGACCTTCTGGTCCGTAGTCCTATACCTTAACTGCTAGTCCACCACAGGCCACAGGATAGTACTCAACACAGAACAAGATAGCCACGTGGACTGATATGCAAATGCTTAAGGGTTATATAGTAGATGAAAGAGAGATAATGGAGGTAATAGCAGTAACAGGTGTAACTGAGGTGGAAGGAGTAGCCAAGGTAGCAGAAGTAATGAAGGTCACAGAGGTGATGGGATATAAAAGTGACAGGTAAAAGACGTAAGGGAAATAGTAACATAGCTATTGAGGTTACAGAGGTGAGAGAGATCAGAGGTAAGAGGGGTAATATGGTAACATACGTAATAACAGTAACAAAGGTATTAGACATAAGATTCTAAGAGAATGTAACTGAGGTAAATGGGGGACTGGAGGTGATGAGTTACAGAGATAACAAAGGTGATGGCGTAGTAGGGGACGGGTAACGTTGTAAACAAAAGTATTAAAGGTTACAGAGGCGATGAGATAAGTTACAGGTATCAGAAGTAATAAAAATACCCAAGTAATAGAAGTTACTGGGGTTACAGTGGTAACAGAGAGGACAGGGTATTAGAAGTAACCGATAACAGAGATAACAGAAGTAATTAAGGTAACAAAAGTAACAATGGTAACAGAGGTGATGCCATAATAGGGGACTGATAGCAAAAGCAGAAAATATCAGAATTAAGATCGGTTACAGAGATGATGGGATAATAAAAGTGACAGCTGTCAGAAGAAATAGAAATACCAAGGTAATGGAAGTAACAAAGGTAATTGGGGCTACAGAGGTAACAGAGGCGACGGGTTATTAGAGGTTACAGGTAACAGAGATAACTGAAGTAACATAAGTCATTAAGGTAACAAGGTAACAGACAATATAAGTAACAAAACTAAGGGAGGTAACAGAGGTGATGGGGGAATAGATGTGATGGGTTACAGAGAACAGAATAAAAGAGGGTAGTAGAAGTAACTGGGTGCCCAGTAACAGGTGTAACTAAGTAACAATGGTAACTGAGGTGATGGGGGAGGGGGGGAGGGGGGAGAGGTTACTTGGTGACAAATAGCAGGTGTAACTAATCAGATGGGTAGCAGAGGTAACAAGTGACTGAGGTTACAGATATAACAGAGGTGATAGGGGAAATAACGGTAATGGGTTACATAGATAATAAAAGTAACAGAGGCAATGAGGTGGTAGAAGTACCTGGGTGACGGGTAACAGGTGTAACTAAGGAGATCGGTAGCAGAGGTAACAGGTGATGGAGTAATAGAAAGGTCAGGTAGCAAAAGCAACAAGTAACGGTAACAACAAGTAACATTAAATTAGAATTTGCAAGGTGTGTAGCGTTATATAAATACTTTTATGTTATTAATAGGTATTGCATTGGACATGCAAACCTCAGGAATCCGGTAAAGGGACACCAGGACCCAGAACCCACACATAGGAATTAGCTGTCCGATGGTTGTACCCTTCCTGTATACTAAGAATACCAACCGTCTCTCCCTCATATGATGTCTATTAGTAGGTGTAGTAGAACTTAGCCCAGTATGGCTGTCCACTATATTTTTGGAGGCAGTGCTATTAATATAGAAAGGCAGTTAGCTTGATACGTCTGTGTGTGTTATTTATTTATATATATATATTTTATAATATATATATAATAAATATATATATATATATTATATAATATTATATCTATATATATATAATATAAAACAGGTGGTGAAAGGTCAGAAAAACAGCATGGTTCATCTAAGCTCACATGTAAATCCCCCAGAGACAGTCTGACCTTGGTCTGCTCCCGTATCAGTATGTGACAAGCACTGGCTTTATGTATTATGTTAGGTTTTGAGAATTATTGCAAACCTTTCCTTACAAAAATGAGCCATGATCTTACTATTATAGTTATGGTAGCCATGGCTATAGTAGAGTTAATCATGATTCTAAGAACTACCAAGCTATCTTATAGTAAACTGTGTTTATGCTATGATTCTGCCATGGTTTGTCTACGGTAGTTAATAGTAACCATGGTTAACCCTGATTTTAACTATACTTTTTTCCCAGTATTCAAATGCATAATGTGATAGCATTACAAGTTAATTTAAATTACTCCAATTACGAAAGCTCAAGTGCAGCGTATGCAATTTTAGTATGAATGTGTAGGTTTTAGCAAAGTACATGTTACTTGTATATAGTAAATACTATTTCTTCATCATACAGTACTACTTCATGTGTCATAATGGCCAAACACGGTTCATTTTGACACCAAGTCTCTTACCTAACATTTGTATAAACTGAGATTTGCAGCAGCTTCTCTAGTTTAATTAGTTTAAACTGAATTTTGGAGAGGAACATAGTGTTTAACCATTAAAAAACACACTTTCTTGTAACACTAGTTTGGTAATGGTAATAGAGATACCATAGTAACCAGAAAGCTGGATACCATACTATGGTAAAACCATGATAGAGATACCATATTACCCATTCCTAGTTTTTGGTGGTGGCACAGTAGCCTCACAGCGCAGAGATGCCTGGTTTGGTACTGACCGCACACTGCGCCTTTGTGGAGTTTGTATGTCCTCCCTGTCTCCGTGTATCAATGTAAGTTTGTCCTGTCTTGCATAGCTGCTGATGTGACAATAAATAAATGAACCAAACTAAATTCAGTTTTCTTTCCGCCAAAAAACAATGGATGCCAACCCATGGTAAAACTCTACTAAACCCTGGCAGAGATACCATAGTAACCATGTCATAGCTTTCTTTCCACCATCAACCATGGATACCATGCCCTGATAAAACCATGATTCATGTTCGTAAGGGTTTTAGCATTACCGGGAAAAGCTGTTATTTGCACACCTCGGTGTTTCACACGTCAGCACTTCCAGAGATATGCACACTGTGCATGGCACAGATGTACTGTAAACTGTACAAAATGTGTACAGTAAGCCTTGCAAATGAATGTGTCAATCATAAAAGTGCAGACGTGTTATTTTAGGTATCAACCTGTTCTAGCTTGATCCTTAAAATTGTATTTAAATAGACATTTAGTGAGTATAATGCAGCTGTTATGGTTCAGAGATGAGAGCCAGCTTCAGGACACAGCACGTCCCCCATGACCTAGGTACGAGACATGGGCTGGGCTTGCAGAGTGAAGTTCTGGTATGAATATGATACCGAGCAGCAGCGCTATGGGTTGGTGTTGGTGGCGGTGGATCATATTGCATGATAATGGCAGCAGGGTAAACATGAACTGCTGGAAGTAAGCCTTGGTGAGCTACTTCCATATCTTTACTGTTTTTCCATTGCTCAGGTTGTTTTTTTTCTGTGAATTCTGACCTCCAGCTCTTTTTTGTGCTTCTAGGGCACTTCCGCATTCTGTATGTGTGTGTGGTCTCGTTTACTTTGAACTTGGACACAGCCCCACTTAAAGTGGTGCACCTGCCATGTGCCTTCCGTTTCTGTTTGGCCATTGTGCTATTACTGAATCTATGGCCTCAAAGGCCTACCTTGGCTTCCTGTATGTGCCGCTCGGCGTCTAGTTCCCCTTTGTTTGAGGTCTCGTCGTCTTCTGTTCGAATTCTCCCCTCAGGCTCGCTGACAAGACAAGTTTTCATGGATTTAATGCTTTTGTGATATGGCTCATGACAGACAAATCTATGTAGGTCAACCCTTATTTATGGTCAGATGTCAGCGCTTTACCCCTCGGAGTCTTGATTGGTCAGCACTATACAATTTCTGGTTGTAATTTGAATTCTGATACAACCCCAATCAGAGAAAGTTGAGATGGTATGGAAAATGCAAATAAAAAATGCAGTTTGTTACATTTATATGACATTTATGTTATTACATATAGTATAAACCTGAGATATTTCATCTTTTGACCGGCCAACGTCATTTCATTTGTTAATAAACATCCTTTGCTGCATTTCAGGCCTGCAACACATTCCAAAAGTAGGTGGGACGAGGTCTGTTGAGGGCTAATAATGGGGTGAATAAGGAAATAAAATAGTTTGTGATTTCAAACAGGTGATGTCAACAGGTGATTGTAATCATGATTTGGTCCAAAAGCAGTATCCTTGAGAAGTCTTTGAGGAGAGAAAATTATTGAGATGCTTAAATCCTCAGAGATTGTTCCTCAAAGAAAGACTGGAAGGGATTTACATATTTGCCTCTCTACAGTATGTAATATCTTTAAGTGATTCAAGGAATCAGGAGGAATTTCAGTACTAAGGGCAAAGATCTAAGCTTAAGCTGAAGAACTGTGATCCCTGATTCCTCAGACGGCACTGCATCAAGAACCGCCATTCATCAATAGCTGATAGAACCACAGGGGCAAGAGATTGCTTTATCAAACCTTTATCAAGCTCTACAATACAGAGTTACATTCACAAATGCCACTTAAACCTTTACTGTGCAAAAAGAAGCCTTATGTGAACCATGTCCAGTATCACGTCGACTTCTGTGGGTAAATGTATGAAATATGTGGTAGCCTAGCGGTTAAGGTACTGGACTCTGGACCAGAAGGTCCAGGGTTCAAATCCCACCTCTGCCAAGCTGCCACTGTTGGGTCCTTGAGCAAGACCCTTAACCCACAGTTGCTTGGATTGTAAGACTGTACCAATTGTAAGTCGCTCTGGATAAGGGCGTCTGCTAAATGCTGTAAATGTAAATGTATGAAATATACCGGTCCCAACCTTTTCTGATCTGGAGTTGCAGCGTTTCACTGAACCACAGTATCTCAACACTTGCTGATAAAAACTGATAAAACACTGCTGTGAATCTGTTAGATTGCTCATACACAGCCAGGTGTTTATAAGGTTGAACTGTGCACAGTGATTAAACACAGATCTATTCATTTCTGTACTTTTCATGATCTGTTATAGATAGCTCTCCATGAGAAGGGTAGAGCACAGAGGGAATTTCTCTTTCCTAGACATGTGTGTGGGATGCTAAACAGAGTTCCTGCCTACACACTGCAAGTGTGAGAGCAAAGCTCGTCTGTGGTGAATACGCGGTCTTGCAACCTCCACACCTACCGCTAACATGCTAGCAATGAACAAAAGCCGGCTCCGATCGGTTGGCGCCATCTCGTAGCGCCAAGGCCTTGCCCGCTTTACCTGCAGAAGTGTGACTTTTGAGACGGATGCACAGCGTGACGGGATCAGCAGTTACATTCAGAAACCTGATGTCGGGTGGAAAGACGAGGCCAGATGCTGGATTTGTTCTGGGCAACTGAAGCAGAGGAAAGGAAAGAGGGAGCATTTGTTCTGTTAGTGATGTACAGAAATGGAAAATATCTCAGTGTTAATACTGATCAAGTTCAAACGAGCATCAGCATGGGGAAGAAAGGTGATTTTAAACGGGATGTGGTTGTTGGTGCTAGACGGGCTGGTGTGAGTATTTCAGAAACTGCTGATTTATTGGGATTTTCACACGTAGCCATCTTTAGGGTTTACAGAGAATGGCCCGAAAAAGAGAAAACATCCAGTGAGGGCAGTTCTCCGTGCAACCCGGTACTAGCAAGGTGTACCTAATAAAGATTAAGTCTGTTTAGCCCCCTTTTTCAGATTTTCTTTCATCTTTTGGTGGAACAAGTGGCATTTTTGACCATTTTCAGCTGAACCTTTTTTGTTGGAGGAAATGTTAACCCAAACTAGGGTTAGGGTTATAGGTGCTACCTCTGTTTTAGTTCATAATGAGGAATTGTATTGCATTGTTTATTATATTGTCAACATATAATTATAGAATTAGCAGACTGTGTTGATGTGGCGTACATATCATAGTTTTTATTTACGTTCATGTCATTTAGGAGACACCTTTATGCAGAGTGACTTAGTTGATACAGTCTTACAGTACAAGGAATTCTTGGTTAAGGGCCTCACCCAAGGATGCTTGGCAGAGGTGGGATTTGAACCCTGGACCTTCTTGTCCATAGTCTGGTACCTTAACCACTAGTCCCAACATTTATACAATACAATAATTTAATTTGCCCTTATCCAAAGCGACACTGATCCAACCTTACAATCCAAGCAATTGTGGGCTAGGGTCTTGCTCAGGGACCCAACAGTGGCAGACTGGCAGAGGTGGGATTTGAACCCAGTACCTTCTGATCCATAGCCCAGCATCGTAACCGCTAGACCTCCCATTTATAAGTAGCTAACAACCGATACATGAATGTTTTAGCATTTATCTTCATTAATTGCTGCAGGAACAAAATCCCAGTCCTTAAGTGCTTACATGAAGGTTACATTAATAGTTAAACCACAATGTGAGCTCCTATAATTTTAGTGCAGTTCAGTTTTTTTTCATCTCCGTCTAGAAAAAAAGCACTCTATTTCGATGTGTAATAAGTCCAGCTCAGTCGCCCCTTCCTGGCTCGCTCTCTAAAGAGCGGCATGAGGCGAATTCCGCACCACACATCGAAGTTTACCCAGAAAACAACATTCCACTCATGCAAGAGTTTGACGTCAATGCTGGTGCATTTATAGAACACATAAACAGTGGCCCGCTCTCAGCCCGCTACTTAGGCATGACATTTCAGCATCTCCGTGTTTATGCTCTGCATTCGCCTTCTTCTCCTCCGTCTCTTTTTTCCATGCATGAAAGCCTGTGCCATGTGAGCCAGAGCCTGAAAAGGAAGGTGCTCAAACTTCTGCGGCAAATGCCCGGCAGTTCCGCAGGCCATATGTGTTGAATGGGGCAGTGTTCTGGAGGGAAGCGGAGGGAGGGGCTGGGGGATGGGAAATGGAGTTTTGTGACCCGTACAAAGTTCCATGGTTCATGTGGGGAGGAAGCCAGTCGGACATCAGGACGATGCACCTTAGTCGGGGATGAGCTGAAAGACTGGGGACGTCGACCACAGAGGTAATATCCAAGATTTCATTAGATAACTGTATCATTCATTCATTCAATTTATTATCCTAATACTTGGTCAGGGTCATGGGAAAGCCAAGTCCCAGCCAGCAACACAGGGCGTAAGGCAGGAATAACCATAGACAGGGTGCAAATCCATCTCATACACTAACACACTAGGGGTACTTTAGAAACTCTAATTAACTTAACACATGTCTTTGGACTGTGGGAGGAAACCAGTGTACTCGGAGTAAACCCACACTGACATGGGGAGGACATGCAGACTCCTCACAGAAAGGATCCAGGTTGCTCCACCTGGGAACGAACTCGAGACCTTCTTGCTGTGAGGCGACAGTGCTACCCATCAAGCCACGCGCCGCCATAACTGTATCATATCATTGTAAACGCACTGCTAATTCATTATTAATAAGTGAATCAAACAACATCATATTACATGATTCAGATCCCTTTAACTCCCCTGCCCGAACCCTTCTAATCCTGGACAGGGTAGTAGGGTGGTCTGGAGTCTATCCCGGAATTCATTGGCCACAGGCAAAAGCATCCCACTGCAGGCAGACTCTTTCTGGTCGTTATGGCTGCCTGACTCCTTGTTCTTATGGACGTTTGAATCTTTCTGGAAATTATGGGCACCTGACCCTTCCTGGTCATTGCAGGAGACTGACCTTCCTTGATCATTGAGTGTCTGACCCTACCGGGCCATTACAGGTACCGACCCTTCCAAGGCCATTATGGTGTCCTGACCCTGCATGATCTTTATGATCTTTATGGGCACCAGACCCTTCCTGACTTTACCTGGCTATCAATCTCCCATCGCCATTTCAAAATGCACCCAATGACTCCATTTACATTTACAGCATTTAGCAGACGCCCTTATCCAGAGCGACTTACAATTGGTACAGTCTTACAATCCAAGCAATTGTGGGTTAAGGGCCTTGCTCAAGGACCCAGCTGTGGCAGCTTGGCAGAGGTGGGATTTGAACCCTGGACCTTCTGGTCCATAGTCCAGTACCTTAACCGCTAGGCTACCACAGTCCACCTTGCAAGAGGTGGAATATGAACAAGGTTGTCTAAACACTGCTTAGCCAACCTGGTGCTTAGTTTATTTTGTAGTTTCTGAATGCTTGGTCCCAGAGTTCCCAGAGCTCCTGAGTCCTATCACTCATTGGGATTGGATCTGTGTGTGTGTGTGTGTGTGTGTGTGTGTGTGTGTGTGTGAGACTTGTGAAGCAGGCGGGGGGTGTTCCATGTTTCACTGATGTTACTGAAGACAGTTACACAGAAGAATAAATTGGGTGACGTTGACTGCTCTGTGTGGGCTTTCCCCTCGTAAGCTAATGTATAAATCCTACAGTTTTCGTTTGAAAATGGCCAGAGCAGATCAGTGGAATTTAAAAGTAATTTTCAGTGCTTAGAACTCGCTGCCTGGAATTGCTCGAAAGTACTTTAGCCGCTAATTATGTCACAATACCAGTGAAGAACATCAAGTAAGTTTTCTGGGCTGAGCTCATTCTGTTAATGCCACCCTCTTTGCTGGGTTTTTTTTTTGTTTCCACAGAAATAGCCTGTGTGTTTTCCCAGAGCGAGCCAGCAAATGGGGATGTACCCATTCTGGAGCCTGGCACGGCTGCGGAGGTTCCTGAGTCTCATAAATCATAGAGTTTATTCTTGACTGATTTACAACTGTTGGTTTATTAGCTACAGCATCCAGCCCCGTGCAGAACGGCTCCGTATTATCCCGGCCCTCCCGTGCTAATCTGTTGATCTGAAACCGAGTGCAGTCTGATTTTCCCTCTTTCAGCGTGCCATCCTTTGTCCCACACTCTTCTCTGTGCATGGCTAACAAGCAGAGGATGCAGAGCAGATTTGACAGGGCAGCCTAACACGCATTGCCATGCGCTATTTCTGGAAAGCAATATTCATGCTTTGCTCTTCCTCCTCCCCCTTCTCTCCCATCTCCCGCTCTCATCTCTTATGCTCTCCGATATAGCGTCCGTCGCTAAAGAAAATAACCATGACGTAAGCTCGGTCTTCTACAAAAAGAGCAGGGGGAGGAAGAAGCAGAAAGGTTGGAAAACTCAACCGGGGCTTCAGGAGCATTCCGAGCTCCTCGGATACACAGATTACCAAACGGTCCTCGTTGGGTTAAGATGGTGGACTAATCAGAAAACAGAAGCGTCGCAGTGTAACTAGTGTTGCTTACAGACGGGTCAGAGTGTTGCTTAATGTTTGGACTATGATTAGAGTTTATTTTCTGGCACGTTGTGTGTACCGCTTGAGAGACTTCGGGACTCTCAGCCCATTTTCTTTTACTGCTGGAAAGCCCATCTCATCATTCACAGCGCTGTCCACTAAGACCCAGAGGGAATTCCGTCTGCGGTTATTAATGTCTGTCCTTGAAGTCCCACCTCTTCATCCTAGCACAGTTCTTTGCAACTGCCATTCAGTTAAATAATCTGGACTGTACTGAATTAGGCACTTTAACCTATCCTGAAATTCATGGTTCAGATAATTAATAGACGCGTACCTTGGGTTGCTGTTGCAGTGCCGGGGGACACCCCCTTTAGGGCTCGACCTGACTGGAAGGCTTTTCCACATCTCAAACATGAGGTACCACCCAAGCACCTTAATTTCATTGCTTTTATTTATGTACGTGCTTGCTTTTTTCTGATCTGGGTCATGGGCACAGGCTAAAATGTGACCTGGAATGGACACCAGTCAATTACAGGTCCTTAGTCCCAGAAGTTGAATCAGTTCATCTGGACATAAGGCTTTTTCAGGTCCTTAGGAGTCACTGAGTGCATTTACATGCACTTAATAATCTGCTAACTGCAGAAAATCAGATTTTGTCAGTTTCAACCAACTTCAGGGTTGCATGACTCAGTAATCGGATTTCTACTTTGCAACCAGCCAATAATCTCACAGAGAGATGTGTCAAACTTACCAGTTCCTGCCCCACACATGATGTTCATCTGCTTCAGCTTCACTCAAGCTGCTTCTGTCATCAGCTAAAGTCCCACCGTACCTGGGCCACACCAGAGGGCAGTAACTCTCTCCCTCCTTCGGTTATCTGGGGACGAAGTGCTGCCAAGGACGTTCCTGCTTAGACTCAGGATCTTGGAGTGACTCTGTGTATCGGGCTACTTAATGCAGATGTGCATATTTTACATTTTACTTGAACTATGACTCCATGACTTATTTGATTAGATAAATTAGTTTCATTCTTAGATTTATCATCTACGCCGCCCAAGGAGGTTGGGACCCTTTTTGAGTCTTGGTCCTCCCAAGGTTTCTTCCTTGCCACTGTCGCCCTAGGCTTTACATTACGTTTACAGCATTTAGCAGACGCCCTTATCCAGAGCGACTTACAATTGGTACTGTCTTACAATCCAAGCAGTTGTGGATTAAGGGTCTTGCTCAAGGGCCCAACAGTGGCAGCTTGGCAGAGGTGGGATTTGAACCCTGGACCTTTTGGTCCATGGTGTCTTACCCGCTAGGCTACCACTATTCTACCCTTGCTCAGTTTGGGATTGGACGTAGATGTTAGGAGATCATCTAAAATTGTTAAGTTGCTTTGAGACAATGCTCCATTGTAAAAAGTGCTATATAAATAGATGGCATTTGTCTTTGATACAAGCTGCTTGGTGTTTGAGTTCTCCTCTGTGTTGCTTCCATGTCGCTGACTGGATGGGGCGGAGCCATGTGACTACACATGTCGTAGTATGTTTTAGCCGTAAGCAAAGACAGGGGTTTAAGAGCAGAACTCTTGGACAACAAAGACCCGTTGGCATTTTAAATGGCCGTTGACCGGACATTACCATAATCACTAGTAATTTATCCCTAAAGCGCTTTCTTCCTCATTTCTCCGGTCGCCTCAAAGTTCCAGCTTTCCGCCTCTGTCTTTGTCTCTGCATGTTCTCCCTTGTCCGTCATGGGTTTACTCCGAGTGCTCCGGTTTCCCCCCCCAGTCCAAAGACTTGCCTTAGGTAAATTGATTACGCTAAATTGGCCCGACCTGAGTATGTACGCCTAATTATCTGTCATTAAATATCCATTGATGCTGAAAGTGACATTAAATAACACAAACAAACCCATTTCTCTGAATCTGTACACTATCTCTAGTTCGGGCTCATTCGTTCTGTAGCTGGAGCTCTGTCTGTCTGTTT
The DNA here is from genome assembly GCA_025084515.1 of Ancistrus triradiatus. NCBI lineage: Eukaryota > Metazoa > Chordata > Actinopteri > Siluriformes > Loricariidae > Ancistrus > Ancistrus triradiatus. The sequence goes on from JAJAGP010005476.1 coordinate 26,595, forward strand.
TCAGCTCTCTCCATCTCAGCCTCCATCTTTTTCTTTAGTGCTCTCGTTAGCGCTCTTTCTCAGTCGAGCTTTCTCTAGCTCTTCTCACTCTCGCGCGTCTTATTATTATGGAATCCTCTTTCATTCACAGACCTCCTTTGCTTGATCTCTCACTGTCCCTTTGCAGAGAGAATTACGCTTAGTGCCAAAAGGGCAGACAAGAGCAAGGGCTTCGAGTTTAGGCGTCTGAAGAAGCATTCTGAAGGCTGTATCGAATAAGCAGGGAAACTGAGGCGTTGTAGCACACACTCCCACTCCTCTCACACCCCTTAGATACTAATTCTGAAACACACACACACTCGTCCACACACAACCACTCTCAAGCAGCTAAGTAGCCTCGTCTGTTCTAGTTGAAGTGTCTGTTTGAGGCATGCTTGTGTCCTATAGTTAATAAACACACTTTCCATTTCCAGCTTTGGTTTTTCACATGCACCGACTTCCTCTACCACAACAGTAGTGATTAACCAGTAGGGGTGTGTGATGTTGACGAAAAATGATATCAGCTTATCAGATATCAGTAGATGGCTTCATTAGTAAATGTTTAGTCAAGTTTTGTTTTCAGACCAGAGTTACTCTGTGGTTAAAAGACGCCGTGATGCAGTTCCCACACGGAAAACATCTGACTAGGCGTAAAAACATTAATCACCATGTTTTTCTTGAGCTTTCTCACTTTAAAAGCCCATGCTATGGGAACATCATGATGCTCAGTGAAGTTTTGAAGTAGTTTGTTAACCATTCTGGTCTGGTAAGTCGTGGACCTTTGGGCTGTTTAGGAACTTTAATTGGATTCTGAGGAAGTATAAAGCAGGGTTGCCAGGTTAGCTTTGTAGTGAAACACAATGGAGTGTTGAGTAATCTCAAACAGTCTTGATTAAAATGTGTTTATTCAAGTTTTCGTTCCATAAAAATATGCTGAATCACAGCAGAACACATCATTAGGAAGGCAAAAGGTGAGATCACAGGTAAGCGCCGTTCAACAACCATCCAATTGACGTCCGTTGGCTTTAACGTCCGAGATCTTAACATAATATTAACAGCTGGTCACCTCAACAGCCAATGAGCACTGCTGATCCACGAGCAGAGGTGGGAGTTTAAGAGCAGTGAGAGTAGAGAGTGTTCTAACTCGGTTGATGTGGTTAGAGACCTTTTTTGTGAGTTCTGGTGTTTGTGTGTATGACTTTCCGCTGCTTAGCTGAATTTGTCTTTTGAGGCGTTGTTGGCTTCAATCAAACAGAAGTATCAGGTCCATCAGATCATCATCTTAAGTGTTAGGGCTTCCCCTAGACAGGGTCGTAATGAAATGGTGTTTTCTATAATTATTGTGAATTTGCATCAATTAAATATCTCGTTGCTTTAGGGATGCGGTCATTAAATGGTGCATTCCTGTACATTGCTTGGTGTCGTTGGGTGCACGAGTTGTACTCCAGCTGTAGATAAGCAGGTTTCACAGTGCTAGTACAAACTAAAGAGTGGTGGTCCTAGCCAGTGGACCAGAGGGTCCAGGGTTCAAACCCCAGTACTGCCAATCTGATAATTAACCCCCTCAGTACTTGGATTGTACCTTGTAAGATTGTATAAGCTCTAAATCGCACAGGAAAGGGGAGTCTACTAATTTTACTAAATCTAATCTAAATGTCAGTATGCAAATTTGGGAGACCAAATTGGGGACCATTTGCTTGAGGTAAAGGGAAAGTTGTCCATTCAGATTTATTTATGTAGCGCCTTTTACAATGGAACATTGTCTCAAAGCAGCTTTACAATTTTACATGATCTTCTAATATCTAGGGCCAGTCCCAAATTGAGCAAGCCTAGGGCAACAGTGGCAACGAAAAACTCCATAAACGTTATATGGAAGAAACCTTGTGAGGACTCAAAAACGGACCTCCTTGGGTGGCTTAGATGATAAATGTATGAAAGAAACTAATTTATCTAGTCAAATAAGGGACTGTGTTAAGGGGCAGGACTATGGACCAGAAGGTCCAGGGTTCAAATCCCACCTCAGCCAAGCCACCACTGTTGGGTCCTTGAGCAAGACCCTTAACCCACAATTGTTTGGATTGTAAGACTGTACCAATGGTAAGTCGCTCTGGATAAGGGCGTCTGCTAAATGCTGTACATGTAAATGTCACTTAGGGAGTTTTTCCTTGCCACTGTCGCCCTAGGCTTGTTCAGTTTGGGATTGAACGTAGATATTAGGAGATAATCTAAACTTGTAAAGTTGCTTTGAGACAATGGTCCATTGTAAAAAGCGCTATAGAAATAAATTTGACGTGACTTGACATTAAAAAAGAAAAAGATTTATTTATATTGGACTGTGGTAGAGTAGCGGGTAAGGTACTGGACTATGGAGCAAAAGGTCCAGGGTTCAAATCCCACCTCAGCCAAAGCTGCCACTGTTGGGTCCTTGAGCAAGGCCCTTAACCCACAATTACTTGGATTGTAAGACTGTACCAATTGTAAGTCACTCTGGATAAGGGCGTCTGCTAAATGCTGTAAATGTAAATAAGTCTGTGGTAATAGTAAAAAAAAAAGTAAATATTAACAGATAAATAACATATTGAATAAAATAATGTTAAAAATATGCATATCGGCATTATTTAGTCCGATACACAGAGGATTTCGAAAAGGATCTTGAATCCTCAACGGGAACGTCCTGGCTGGACATCGTGCCCAGCCAACCGGAGGAGAGAGAGAGTTACTGCACTCTGGCGTGACCCGGGCATGGTGGTGCTGGAGCTGATGAGGGAAACAACTCGAGTTGGAACATCTTAGTGTATGGGGCTGGAACTGGTAGAGAAAAGCGGAAATGTGGTTAGTTATTCAAGAGCCCAGAGTCTGTTAACAACCTCTGATGCCATGTGTAGCATGAGAGTTGTTTAAATTAGATTTTTGTTTGCTGTGTCCCATTAACAATGCTGCCGTGGTGCTGGAATCTCCTCTCTGCTTGTCGAAATCCACTGTAGATTTGTAGAAATAGAGACATGGATGTTCTTCCATCTTTCGCATCAAAGCCTGCCTCTCAGCAGGAACTCTACACGGCACCTTCGCTACATTTCTGGCGTCCGTGCCACGGAGGGAGAGAGAAACGGAGCTTTTTAGTTTGAGAGAGATGCGCTTCAAGCTACAGTGTCGGCTGAAAATGTGGAGGAGCCCAAAATAGAAGCGCTCCCTTTTAAAAGCGCAGTGTGCTCCCCTCCCCTTCCCCCCGGTGCATTATTAATCCTGGCTTATTTATAACCAACTTTTACACAGGCACACTCTGGGTTCTGTCACAGCTCGTCTTTAATCTCCACTGGGAATGCAGGGAGAGGGATGGCGTGGACGTGGGATTAGGAGAAGAAAGGCCAACAGGGATGGAGGGTGGCGGAAATAAATGGGTGCTATTCGGAGTTGTCAGACAGCAGCCTGTTTCCCCAGAGATTCAGTAGCCATTTTGCACAAGATGCACACGGTCTTTGAAATTGCGGTTCGTGTTGGATATGCATGATGAGAGGAAATTTCTTGTCGAGTGCTTGGCAGATCCAAAGGTTGCCGCAAGTACGAGCGCACGGTGAAGTGGGAATTTTGAGTGCCATTGGTTTTCCCACTTGGCTTGCCTTGTGTATGATGTGTGCAGGGGAGCGGCCCTCCTGTCAAAACACTTCAGACTGGGTGTTTTCAGTGTTTCTGCTTTCCTCAAGGTCTTGGCCCTGAACTGATTCACTATTCTTGGCTGCCTGCCTTCTCTTTTCAACAACCACCTGGCAGCGGTTTGCTGATTTTATTGATTACTCAGTGTGAATACAAGTCCTCAGTCTGAATCTTTATAGGGCATTGTATTCCTTCAGAAAACTGTTTCTCGGAGAACATTTTGTTCATGGGTCTTCCTGACCATCAGAAGTGCAGTGCTGGCATCTGGGGGGATAGTCCCTTGGTTAAGATCCCAGTTGTGGTAAGGCAATGCAGAGCACTTGTTCCCTCTGAATGATGGTCACAAGTGCTGGTCATTACCCACCAAGTCACCGTGGCCAATGGAATGCTGTTTTTTCCATAGTATAGGGTCAGCATTGTGGGGGAAATTAGAAAATAAGCTCTTTGCTGTGGTAGGAAACCATTATGGCACTTCTACCTCTACAGCTGCAACCTCCCTGCCATCACTTCCTACCAGAGCTGCTCTCATGATCTTTAGGTCACAGGTGCAAGGTCCGTTTGGAAGACCTCAGTCACGTGAACTGAAGTACAGCTCAGCACAGCTTCTTGGGATCATTTATGGAATAAGGGCCTTGCTCAGGTCCCACTTGTGGTAATACAAGGCAGTGGCACTGGTACCATCAGTCTACCGTGGAGGATCTCTGCAGTCTGAAGACGAAAAGTACATTTAGGGGCAACTCATAGCTAAAAACATTCTTGGGTCCTTCACTGTCACTAGTGGGAACATGATGATGGCATTTATGCTCTTCAGTGATTTCTCAACAAGTGGCTATAAGGACCCAGTCTTAATGCACGTATACACTTGAGAACGCAACCTTACTGGTCATGTGCTCCTGTGCTCATTAGCTCACGTTTGGCCAAGAGACCGTTCTAAGGTTGATGTGTTTAGAGACTTTTGTGTAAGGTGCCCATCCATGTCTGTGTATATGCCTTTCCCCTGTTTATTTGTTTATATATCAACCTGTAAATGGCATTCGTAAGTGTTTGTTCCTGTCTTATTGTTTGCCCCCCACTACCTGTATATTCTCTCTAACCTGTAGCTATATAAACTTTTTCACATTCACTCGTTGAGTTTCTGTTTCAACTGAAAAAGATCATCCCTCTTAATACATTTACATTTACAGCATTTAGCAGACGCCCTTATCCAGAGCGACTTACAATTGATACAGTCTTATAATCCAAGCAATTGTGGGTTAAGGGCCTTGCTCAAGGACCCAACAGTGGCAGCTTGGCAGAGGTGGGATTTGAACCCGGGACCTTCTGGTTCAGAGTCCAGTACCTTAACCTCTAGGCTACCATATCATATCATATCCTCTGAAGTGTTACAGCTTTACTCTAGTATATTAATATGAATTCCCATAAATTCAAAATGAAGTGGCGTTTTAGGTGGCGTGTAAATGGGAGCGTTCCACTCATGTTTTCAGCTGCATCTCTGACGCCTTCTGGTTAAAGTACCCTGTTTAATATTTACACTGCGTTAGCCTAAAAAAGATTGTCATGTTTGGTTAACATCCATTTCTGTCCACGTTGTTCTCAATAAGGTGACTCCAAGCTGATGGCTGGAGAACCTCGAGTTCATCCAGCGGATTTACCTAGTTTGCATCTGTTTAAGGGCTCGTCCGTGTCCTTATTGCTATTGCGAGTCACCGAAATTCTGATTACAACTGCGCTCTGCTGCTTCTAAGGTAAACATGCAGTCCTGCAAGGGCTTCAGGATGGATCTTTCAGCAAAATGGTGTCACACATGAGCGTATTTTAAAAGCAGCTGGAGACGTGGTGAAGAAGGCTTAGTGATTGGGGAGGGCTGGAATAGAGTGGCGCTATTTTTAGCACCTGCTGTTGGTGATTACAGTAATTTAGGCACTAAAATCTAATCTGACGAGGACTTAATCCAGGCCCCAATCTCATCCTGTCTTGCACTGATTACACCTAGTTGCCTAGTTTATCCACAAAGCTGCATCTTTTCTCCCCTTCACACCACTTGAGCTGTCTCCTGTTTACCCCTTTCCTGCCTTCAAGACTCGCATCTCTCTGTTCCTACCCAGACATCTCTTGCGATCCATTCATTTCTCTGTAATGAGGAGGTAGAACTCCTCTCAGCCTGCCTTCCTCTGCTATTTTCGTCTTCGCTGCTTGCAAAACTGTAACCTGCATTTTTTTTTCTCTCGATCTCACCCTCTCTCTCAGTTTCTGTTGCTCTCCTTTCTCATGCATCACTCCCAGGCTTTCTCTTGAACCCCCTTTCTTTCCATCTAGTATGTTTTGCCATTGCCTTTGTTTAATCAGTTGTTCCCTTCTATATACGTCTTATAGCTTATAGAGAATGTTGTGAGCATGATGTGTTCAACAAGTTGGCCACAGTCCTGCTGGCAAAATGGGATTCGATCGATCCTGAATCAGTTTGTCAGTGAGCATGCAAGTGCATGCAAGGCATCGAATGGAAAAATAGCTCGTTTTAAAAGAAGGCCAAATAAAATCCGAGCATTTTTACTCTACTCAGCTGTCTAGTGTCTCTTTAGTTTGGCACTGGAGCTACAAGGTTGAAGTCTAACCTTGAACGTGTTCTGAAAAGAAGCATGTTCTTGCTTTAAACAGCGTTGTTAGTAGCAGCTCCGTGGCTAAATAAGGGTAAGGCAAGTAGAAGTATATAGTAAATGAC
>JAJAGP010005477.1:5920-32975 GCA_025084515.1 Ancistrus triradiatus
AAGAGGATGTAAAAGTGCTTTCCCCACTGCCCTATATAAAGGCTCTCATTGGCTTTTGGGTAGTGTACCTCTTGCTGAAAGATCATTACTGCTAGACATGCCTCTATGACACACTTGAAGATATTTTGCCTTGAGGACAGACTTGAGAGGGGGCACATCATCAAACTGAGAGAAGCTGGATGGTCGTTTTGATGCATTGCCACCATCTGGGCCATTCTGAACTAGCTGTTAGGAGGTGTTGGTAGCAGTGGTTTTATGGGGGCACACACACACACCCATGGTGATCAGGCTCTGGATGACCCAGACAGACCTCCAGTAGAGAGGATCGTTTGATCTGACGACAAACTTGAGCAGCTCCCACAGTTTCATTATCCATCATCCAGACACAGGGGGCACCTTCACTACACACCCCTGTCGCTGCCCGGACCTTTTCCAGGAGCTTAGCAGGAGGAAATTTGTTGTCACTGCACCATTATTTGTCCTGCCATTGACAGCCAGCCACCATCAACCTTCATTTGCAGTGGTGTCATTAACAAGAAACCGGACCGCTATGTACTGGAACCGTATCGTCTTTAACAACAAATCCAGGTTCTTATTGTGATCCAATGACAGTCAGGTTTGAGTATGGAGGCCTCATGATGAGCACTTCAATCCTGCCTTTGCTGTGGAGCGACACGCTGCCCCAACTGCTGGTGTGATGATCTTGGGAGTCATCACATACGACAGTTGGTCACCCCCTAGTAGTGATATGAGGGACACTAACAGATCAATGATATGTGCAGGACATCCTGTGTTTTCCCTGATGGCAGGGCTTCCAACTGACATTTTTGAGCAGGAGAATGCACACACCACACAGCAAGGGTTTAACAGGAATGTCTTCACCAGATCTAACCTGTCCGTTTGCCAGATTTATCATTAATCGAGCATTTATGGGACCAGCTGAGACACAATTCTGCCTAAAATCAATGATAAGCTGCTTTGTTTTTAGTGTATGGTGAGGTTCCTCCCTTTACCGCTAGGTGTCACTCCTTTCTTTGATTCACCAGTGAGTGTGTGCGGCTCTGAAAGCAGAAAGTTTCAGGTATTTGCTGTGTATTGTGAAAGTAGGAGGTTTCGTTTAATGTCCAGCAAAAACTGTTATTCTTTATTAGCCATACCTGTTTAGTTTTTGGTTAAAAGTGCCCTAAGTGTTTTTAAATGTGAGTACAGAGAATATTTTTTTTTATTTCTGATAAATTACATGTGTTTTTTTATACTTGTTGATAAAATGTTTATCATTGAACATTTCCTCATAAAGCAGCATGGTTGTGATGCATTGGTAGATATGTTCTGTTCAGTATGGCAGCATATAATTGTTTAGTTTGCTGTTAATTGTTAATAAGCTGGGTTTGTCGGCACACCGTAATTGTGGGTTCATTGCTGTATATTGCGAATGGGAGGAACAGCGGAATGAATGTCTGCGAAGCTGCTGCTGTTTGTTATAGGATCACTGAATTACTAGTTCATGTCCTGTCTCCGTGTGAACAAAACTGTTGCAAAATAAACTGCTACTGCTGTGCTGCATTAATGAACACAGATGGTGTCCAGTCTCCTTCTTGCTTTCTAAAATACACAACTCAGAGGAAAGTACGACCAGAGGGAGAGGTGTACACAAGTACCACTAAACAAGGGTTACATTAAAGTCAAGGAAGTTCCTGCTACACCAGTTAACAAAAGGGCGCTTCCATGGTTCGACTCTGAACCTAGTAGAAGAGACAAATCCGCAGCATCATCATAATATTTCTCCAGCTAGCTGCCTTTTTTATAAAACCTGCAGATGTGTACAGAATAAAAAGAAGGGGTGAGGGTACACATCTCTGTGAGAAGCTCTTGTTTGAAACCAGGACATCTGCCATGAATCCTTTAACGAAATTCTGCTGTTTCCTATCAGTTACAAAGTTTAAGACTAACAATAAAAACTGATAAGGAAAGTTAAAATAAGTAGAAAGCCCATCAATAAAAACGTGCTGTTACATCTTGTTAAAAGCTGAAGACAAATCAGCAAATAATGGCTAATTTTGGTTTCTGCAGGTGTTTGTAAACTCTACCAAGAATAAAATGTTGTACATCTTCTAGCTTGATACACAAACTACAAGTGGTTTCATGAGACACTCTCAGATATGGAATATTAGATCATTCTCCTAAGTAAATAAATGAGCAACTATTTTATTTTTATCTCATTTGTTTAATGTAGTTCTTATCTGTCTTGATGCATACTCAATCATCCAGGTGAGAAAATCGCCAGACGTTGAATCAGTTCATCTGGGCATATGAACTGATTCAACTTCTGGAATTAGTTCTAATCTACTGTTAGGATTTGTTTGATGCTTTAACATAAATAGGTGTGCCAGAAGGAAGTCTAACTCTTTTCATCTAACCATGGATGTTGCTGTATAAATTCACTACATGCATAGCTAATTAATGCTACACCTACTACTACTACTCCTAACCTTAACCCCAGTAACTTAAAGCAAATCCTTTTGCTTTTTCAAAAGAAAGTTAGTTTTCTTTGTGGGGGCCAGCAAGGTGTACAAATGGTACACACACACACACACACGCACAGTTTGTCTTTCTATTGTGGGGACTTTCCTTTGACATAATGTTACTGTAGCTAATTGATACTGCACCTAAACCTAAACTAAATCTTTTCCTCTTATGGTAAAAATTTTATTTTTAAAGCAGTTTTCCTTATTGGTACCAGAAAAATAGATCATTATGAGGACCAAATTGTCCCCACAAAGATAGAAAGATAATTTCTTTACCTTGTGGGGACAATTTGATCCTCATAATGATCTATATAAAACAGCACACACAGTCTTGTATAATTACATTCATGGGAACTTTACATTGACCTGTGTGTTATTAAAAGTTGGGAATCGATCTCTGATACCCAGTACAATATACAGTCCATTCATTCATCCTTAAAATGTATAATAAGAATAAAATAGCACATAAAGTACAGTTTATAAAATGACTGACACTAACCTGTAAAGCTCAGTCTGATGGTTTTCCTGAACTGAATGGGTTCCTGTATCTTTCGAGCCCCGCAGTAATAAAGTCCCAGATCTGTCTCTGTAACTCCAGTAATCACCAGACTGAATGAGCTGTTGGTTTGGGTTACAGTAAAATGACTGCTGTTCACGTTATAACTGATGATAAAGTTTTTATATAGTTTACTTCTGCTACCATAAATCAGCACTTTCATCTCCTCAGATCTGTGTAGAAACCAAAATATCTCATCATCATCAGCAGTGATGTTACAGTTCAGACTGATGTTTCCTCCAGGATGAACAGATCTGAGATCAGCTGGATTAATCTTCTGAAGGATACAGAGTGTGAAGGAACCTGAAAGAAGAAAATCACAGTAAAAGAGCAGATTAATTATCAATCTCCAAATCACACGGTTCATCCACCCATAATAATAACAATAATAATACAACATTTAAATTTATATTGTTAGACTTTTGTCAAACCTTTTCCAAACACAGTCATGAAGAAACGGCAGTCAGTATAACTTAAACAGGCATATCCATGTTTTCTATTTACCATTAATATTTACATTCCTTAATATTATAAACGTAATCCACTCCATAATCCTCTTTTCCACTGATCGTCATTCCAGTCTTTGTGAGCTTTAGCATATCTTAGGCTTTGCACCTTGTTTCCATAAAAAAGGTTTATTGGGTGCTATCCTTTCAAACAGTCAATTCCTGACCGAGCTTCTTCATATTGTAGAAGCGTCAACTTGGCCTCCTGATGAAGCTCCCAGATGCTGCTGTTACTGAAGTGTAAGTGTAAGTCACACTAAATACCTGTATACACTGTAGCCTATAGCTACTGTTTTTTTTTTTTTCATTTTCTTTTCATTTTTTAATATTGCATACATATTTCCTATATTTTCTGGTTGTATTCTAATAAAAAACTGAGAAATAATTATATATGACATTATATTATTGCTAAAACTGTGGTATATCTAATCTAATGAGGGCCTAAGACATTTGCACAGTACTCTGTATCATTAAAATGTAATAGAATGTGAATCCATTTATTTTATAGAGGCTTTATAGAGGCCATAAAACTCGTGTTGTTTAAGTCTCTGGATTAGAATACAACCAGAATTTGTTTTAGCAAAAAAGAAAAAATATATATCGGCTTTCATATAAATGTCCTTTCCATACATTGCATACTTTTAAATGTTATTTTATTCTTTAGGTATTCTTTTTATTTTTATGTATTTATTTATTTTTTACAAAACATCCGACTTCTGTATTATTAATGGTTTACAGATGCTACACACATCTCATCCATTAACATCACTAGCATTAGCATGCTCCCATAATTTCCTCCCTGGAAGGTTTGCTCTCATAATCTGATTTTTTTTTTTTTTATCAGAGAAAGTCAATAGTTTAAACTTAATATTTAAGTAGGGAGCAGTCCCTCCCTTGCCTTGCAAATGGTATCGTCCTAGTGATGGCTTTGTGGCGCACAATATCCACATTCATGGAAGTTTTCTCAGATTTATTAGTGTCTTTCCAGTCTCAGTGTTTCCCCTAACTAAAAAGTCAGATGTTCATCTTACACAAATGTGGGAATGAAGCTGTCATTGGGTGCCCAGAACCCGTAAGCTCTGATCCTAGAATCAACCCTGGTTTCAGAGCCACAGCACTGCAGTGATATTCCACACACCAGAGCCTACAGGTGTCTACTTAATATAATTATACCTGTATATAGTAAATAATAGGGAAGTAACACTTTAAAATGTCTACATTCTTTGTTTATTTATTTGTCTTTTAATGAATTTAAGTTTATTAAGTTTCCTTTTCACAGTTTTTTGAAGTTTGAAGCAACGAAAAGCTTTAAAAAAGTGTCTGAATCATACCATTATATAAACTCACCAAAGAGCAGCTGTAGAGCAAACAGATGCAGGATCTTGTCCATTTCTCTCAGAGATCCTCCGGGGGTCTGCAGTCCAGAGATGCAGTGACTGAGGTGATGAAAACATTAACCACAAACTCAAACATCCTGTTCCTCTGAAATCTCCAATAAGCACCTGGCATCTCTAACATCAGTTCCTCAAAACAATTAAAGTGAGTGATTAAAATAATAAGATTACTAAATGTTTTTAGGAGTTCATGGCCCAGGATAATTAATATTAAGATTTTTTAAGGTGAGGTATTAGTGGAGACCAAGCACAAAAAGTGATTTTTATTAGGAATTAATTCATTTAAGACTTTGTACCCCTTGACTAAATAACTTTGTAATTACAGTGGTGCTTGAAAGTTTGTGAACCCTTTAGAATTTTCTACATTTCTGCATAAGTATGACCTAAAACATCATCAGATTTTCACACAAGTCCTAAAAGTAGATAAAGAGAACCCAGTTAAACAAATGAGACAAAAATATTATACTGGTCATTTATTTAATGAGAGGAAAAAACTGATTCCAATATACATAATGGAGTGGCAGAAGTATGCAGACCCTTTGCTTTCAAGTATTCTGGTGTGACCCCCCTGTGCAGCAATAACTGCAGCTAAACGTTTCCTGTAGCTGTTGATCAGTCCTGCACACCGGCTTGGAGGAATTTCAGCCCATTCCTCTGTACAGAACAGCTTCAGCTCTGGGATGTTGGTGGGTTTCCTGACATTAGCTGCTCGCTTCAGGTCCTTCCACAACATTTCCATTGGATTAAGGTCAGGACTTTGACTTGGCCATTCCAAAACATGAACTTTATTCTTCTTTAACCATTCATTGGTAGAACTGATTGTGTGCTTAGGGTCGTTGTCTTGCTCTATGACCCACCTTCTCTTGAGATTCAGTTCATGGACAGATGTCCTGACATTTTCCTTTAGAATTCTCTGAATTCAGAATTCATTGTTCCATCAATGCAGTGTTTTCCATTCTCCAAACAGGTTCTTTTAAACCAAAAAGGTCCATCTATTCACAAAACATTCTTCCAATAGCCTTCTGGCTTGTCCTTGTGATCTTAGCAAACTGCAGATTAGCAGCAATGTTCTGTTTGGAGAGCAGTGGCTTTCTATTTGCAACCCTGCCATGCACACCATTCCATTGTTGTTCAGTGTTCTTCTGATGGTGGACTCATGAACATTAACATTAGCCAATGTGAGAGAGGCCTTCAGTTGCTTAGAAGTTACCCTATTACACACCTTGCTCTTGGAGCGACCTTTGTTGGTCGACCACTCCTGGGGAGGGTAACAATGGTCTTGAATTTCCTCCATTTGTACACAATCTGTCTGACTGTGGATTGGTGGAGTCCGAACTCTTTAGAGATGGTTTTATAACATTTTCCAGCCTGATGAGCATCAACAACTCTTTTTCTGAGGTCCTCAGAAATCTCCTTTGTTCGTGCCATGATACACTTCCACAAACATGTGTTGTGAAGAGCAGACTTTGATAGATCCCTGTTCTTTAAATAAAACAGGGTGCCCCCTCACACCTGATTGTTATCCCATTGATTGAAAACACCTGACTCTAATTTTTCCTTCAACTTAAATGCTAATCCTAGAGGTTCACATACTTTTGCCACTCACTAAATATGAGTTCTTCAATAAATAAATGACCAAGTATAATATTTTTGTCTCATTTGTTTAACTGGGTTCTCTTTATCTACTTTTAGGACTTGTGTGAAAATCTGATGATGTTTTAGGTCATATTTATGCAGAAATATAGAAAATTATAAAGGGTTCACAAACTTTCAAGCACCACTGTATATTCTGAATTAATTAATTTCTTTATGATTTAGTAGACACCCTTACCTTACTTATAACTGCTCAGGAACCCAACAGTGACAGCTTGGCAGAGAAGGAATTTGAACCTTTGACTATCTGGTCCAGTGGGCCAGTGCTTTAATTGTTTAGACACCTCAGTCCCAGCAGACGTTCCACTGCATCATAACAACATCAGATCAGTTTTCTGTCTGCTTCTTTATCAGATAAGGAGATTTAATCACACTTTCAGTAAGAATGGTTCATGTTCGGTATTTGTCAAAAAACAGTCACTTACACATTTTACGTATGGTTTCCCACACCTATGTTTAATTTTAAATCAACATGCACCTTTGTTCTGAGAAAAGCCCCCGCCCACATTTAGAGTCAGCAGTTGGGTATTTCCTGTTCAGACATAGAGCCCTCATTATCATGGCAACACAGGCGCAACAGGTGTTGCCATGGTGATGAGGACCCTATGTGTGTGATCAAGCCATAAAAACACACAGCTCTTATTCTGGTGGTTTTAGAAACCACATGCTCTGAACAGGAGATGCCAAGCCCTAAATGAGGGCAGGTTGAGTTATAACTAAACAGATGTTTGAAGCCATACATAAATGCTGAAGGGACTGTAAGTGTTAAAAGTTAACTTTTTAATAAATACTGATCATGAAACATTCTTATTCAACATGAGACTAAACTCCTGAAAAAGAAGCACACAGCAAAACTGAAGTTGCTATGATGCAGAGGAACGTCTGCTTTACGTGACCAGTGAAACCACAGCGATGAGCTACCTATTCTTTCTATTGGCTGAGAGTATCTCTAACCATGCACTCTGCACAGGAAACAGGTCACCACTGGGTACAAACTGAGGCCAGCCCTTTCCTGAGTGTATTTAACTGACAGCTGACCACAACTTGTTGATTAAAGTTCAATATGTCAGTTCTTTGTCAAAATAAAGATGTCACAAAAAACATTTTAAATAATGATTTAATTTATTAAAGTAAATGGTTATGTAATGTCTACTGTATATCACTCATGTATAAAATCTATTCACCCCTAAACTTGCCACCTTAGGCAGCAACAAATACAACCAAAAGCTTCCAATAACTGGAGACCAGTCGCTCACATCACTAGAATTGCTTTAATTGAGATTGTGAGCAGTTTAATTCCTCTTTAATGTACTACCACAGCATCTCATCAGTGTTCAAGTCAATCTCTCCTGCCTTGGATGTCTAACCCAGCTTGAATGTACTGCTGGGATTCAAACACAGTTCCCTGCAGGGGTCAGATTTATTTCTATAGCACTTTTTACGATGGAGGATTGTCTCAAAACAGCTTTACACATTTCTATCATCTTCAATTGTCCATTAGATCCCAAACCCCAAATTGAGCAAAGCCTAGGGTGACAGGGGTAAGTATAATTTCCCTAAACATTATAAGGAAGAAACCTTGGGAGGACCAAGACTCATAAAGGGACCCAACCTCATTGGGTGACTTAGATGTTATATGTAAGAATTAAACTAAGTTATGTAATTAAATAGGGTAACAGTTAATAAACAGAAGCTAAACTAATATTAGAACAGAGAGAACACATTTGAAGAAAATGAAACCAAAGATGAAACCAAAAAACTTCCCCTTAAGCTAGCTTTGTGTACTGGAACTGGTATCGGAACAAGAGCTCGAAGAGAAAACAGAATATGTAGTGAGTTGTTGTTAAGAACACAAAGTCCATTAAGTGTATCATGAGACTCTGGCAGCATTAACAATAGCAGTAAAGCTAGAAAAGGAAGAACCAGAAGGTAACACAGCCAAGAGGGATCACATGAGACATCAGCAGCCCAACAATCAACAAACCTGAGTGATCGCACCTGAGAGGAAAGACAGCAACCTCACATCCCAGATCACCACAAAACTCTTAGCTTTAGTCTGCCCTTAGTCTAAGGCAAGGATGCGCAACTCAAGATCAAAGGGACTGAAGCCCAGCTCACTGGAGCCAAAAGGCCAAGGCATGACAAGGCAGGCAGGCAGATATGACCCCAGACTCCAGCCCCAGGAACCCGAGCCGTGCATCTCAGTCTTATGTCTAACTAAAAGCGTGCGTAAATAAGTATGATTTTAACCTAGACTTGAAAATTGGGAGTGTGTCTGAATCCTGAACTAAAGTAGGAGTTTATTTATTAGTTGGGGGGGCCTTTTTCCCTGCTGTGACTTTTTTATTTCTAGGAACTAAAAGAGGTCCTGCACCTTGTGTACAAAGTAGACAAGAAGGATTGTAAGACTCTAAGAATTCACTCAGATACTGTGGGGCCAGGCCATGTATAGCTTTATATGTTACAATAAATACTTTGTTATCATTGCAGAATCTAACTGGGAACCAGTGTAGAGATGACAGCACAGGACTCATATGATCATTTTTGTTTTAGTTTTAGTTCTAGTTGCATTCAAAACTAATTGAAGTTCATACACTAGATTTACCAGAGCACCCAGTCAGTAGAGCATTACAGTAATCTAACCTTGAGGTTATATACGCATAAACCAGTTTCTCACCATCTACAAAATAGAGTATATTTCTAAGTTTCGCAATATTACAGAGCTGAAAGAAGGTCATTCTAATGTGCGCATCAAAGAAGAGATCTGAGTGATTTCACCACTAGGTCATAACTTGAACAAAGAAAAAGTTCCCACATTTGGGCACTACTTTTTAAATGCATTTTTGCATAGATAATACCTTTATGGACTTTGTGTTAAAAGTTATCTGCAAAATACCCTGCAGTTTATTGTCACTATCCATAAATGTATATAAATTCAAAGACGGAAAAACGAAATTTACATGATGATGGTTTTCTTTTTAACTTAATTTATATTTATTTTAACAGCACAAAATATCTATCAAAGTTATGTTTACATATGTACCTACACATGTGTGTCGAGTATTGGTGCATTAGTATACTCAAGTGTGAATTTGAGCATGAAATATTGCAAATTTGTACAAAATATGCATCAACTTCAATAAATTGCACCAAACAAAATTTAAACATACACAAGGTAACTTTAGCAAAACACTGACCTATATACCTATGACCTATGACCTATATACCTCTAATTTTTCAGTAGCCACAGTGAAATCAGAAGAATGAATAATGCACACTGTGGGCCAAGATGGCTAAAATCAACCAAAATTTTACCTCACCCCCTGTAGTTTTGAGTTCCGAGACGCCCTCCTTAGCTGCCTGTGTCTGATCACACAGTCCCTCTCCTTGGTAGCACAGTGCATCTCTTACTCTATCATTATCATTCCTCCATATCACTATCATCACATCCATCATCCCACGTATCTGTTTTCTTTGTTTCTTTGGAAACATTTGGACACATTTATACATTTGGAAATATTTTGACAGTTTTGTCACTGACATACAGTATTGTGCAAAAGTCATAGGCATTTTATATTTTTCAATTTATATTTTGCTTTATCTTTTATATTCCTTACAGGACCACCACAGATCAGGTACTATTTGGGTTGTGGATCATTCTCAGCACTGCAGTGACACTGATGTTGTGCTGTTATGAATGGATCAGACACAGCTGGAGGTTTGAACCACTGTGTTCACGCAACTTGCACTATATTAGACACATCTAGGTTATTGCTCCACTTTGTTGATGTAAAGTCAGAGACAGCAGCTCGTCTGTTGTTGTACAGTATGTGTTAGTCATCCTCTAATCCTTCATCAGTGCTCTCAGGATGCTGCCTACAGGATGGTGGACATTTTTGGCAGGTGGACTATTTTCAGTCCACCAGTGACACTGAAATGCTTAAAAAGTCCAGCAGCACTGCTGTGTCTGATCCACTCATAGCAGCACAACACACGCTAACACACCACCACATCAGTGTCACTGAGAATAATCCACCACTCAAACAGTATCTGGTCTGTGAGGGTCCTGTTCATTAGAGAGCAGAGTAAAGGGAATGAACAAAGTATGTAGAAAAACAGATGGACTACAATCTGTAATTGTAGAACTACAAAGTGTATCTATATGGAAAGTGGAGCTGCAAAGTGCAGTGACCACTAAAACTTAAAGAATATGCAAAATATAAACTGAAAAATATAGAAATCTTAAGACTTTTGCACAGCACTGTAAATCAGTACAACACACTCTTGCAGACATACTTGAATGTCTTCCTGTCTCACATTTGTCTTGCTTGTAACTGCAGTGGATTACCTGCAACACACTTTCAGGATCAGAATCTTTAGTCATCCAGGTCACTCTAACCTCTCCATCCTCAAGGTGCCACCCATTGCCATTGGGTGAAGGAGCACCTTTTTTTTCATTATATATACTTTTCAGAGAGTGTCTTATTATTGCTGCTTGGTAGTTTGCACTTTTACAGTGTTGGTACAGGAAATCCCTTGTCGGAAGCATGGACAGTTCAGGCAAAGTTGATGTTGCCATACAGAATGCTTTGTATCTGACGTTGTTCACATTTTCAGAATATTTTCAGATAGGTCACATGATTGGTCCAATTTGGAAACAAGTGCCGATTACTCTGTGAAGCCTTATCAGGCATGATCAAAATGTGATTGTGAGAGGAAGGAACTATTGCCGACTTTAAACATGAATTAATCACGTCAGTGTATTTAAACACTCCATGCTTTGTGCGCTGATTGCTGCCCTGCTTTAAAAGGCAGGCTTCTTCTGTTAATCACGTCAGTGTAATTTAACACTTCGCCATTCGTGCGCTGATCGCCGCTCTGCTCTAAAAGGCAGGCTTCTTCTGTTAATCACGTCAGTGTTTTTAAACACTCCATGCTTTGTGCGCTGATCACTGCCCTGCTTTAAAAGGCAGGCTTCTTCTGTTAATCACGTCAGTGTATTTAAACACTCCGCACATTGTGCCCTGATCGCCGCTCTGCTTTAAAAGGCAAGCTTCTATTGTTAATCACAAGTCAGTGTATGTAAACACTCTGCGCTTCCCAGGAAAAAAATGTACTGTGAATTTTCATAGTAAAACTGTGAATTGCTTGACAGTTTTAATGTGAACTTTCACAGTTTGACCATGAAGTTCACAGTTCTACTATGAATTTTTGATTTTTTTAATTTGGCCACTTCATGGTTCTACTGTCAAATTTCATAGTACAACTCTAAACTTGATGGACTATGAACTGTCCATGAATTATTTTACAGTTGTACTATGAAATTTGGTGGTAATTTGGCCACTTCATGGTTCTACTGTCAAATTTCGCAGTACATTTTTTTCCTGGGTTCGTGCGCTGATCGCCGGTCTGCTCTAAAAGGCAGGCTTCTTCTGTTAATCACGTCAGTGTATTTAAACACTCTGCGCTTCCTGAGATGATCTCCGCTCTGCTTTAAAAGGCAAGCTTATTCTGTAAATCATGTCAGTGTATTTAAACACTTCGCGATTCGTGCGCTGATGCTGCTCTGCTTTAAAAGGCAGGCTTCTTCTGTTAATCAAGTAAGGGTATTTAACCACTCTGCATTTTGTGCGCTGATCGCCGCTCTGCTCTAAAAGGCAGGCTTCTTCTGTTAATCACGTCAGTGTATTTAAAGTCAAGTCAAGTCAAGTCAGATTTATTTATATAGCGCTTTTTACAATGGAGCATTGTCTCAAAGCAACTTTACAAGTTTAGATTATCTCCTAATAACTACGTCCAATCCCAAATTGAGCAAGCCTAGGGCGACAGTGGCAAAGAAAAACTCCCTAGTTCTAGGAAGAAACCTTGGGAGGACCAAGACTCATAAAGGGACCCAACTTCCTTGGGTGGCGTAGATGATAAATCTAAGAGCGAAACTAAAGTCATGGAGTCAAAGTTAAAATAAAATGTGAAGTATGCACATCGACATTAAGTGGCCGGGGTATGATGATAAATCTAAGAGCCAAACTAAAGTCATGGAGTCAAAGTTCGAATAAAATGTAAAGTATGCACATCGACATTAAGTGGCCCCGGGTTATGATGGGGGAGATAGAGCTTGATGGACGGGAAAGCAGCTTGAGTGGAGCCCTCCAGCAGATTGAACATCATGTGTGGGGCTGGAACTGCCGGAACCACAGCTCGGACAAAAACAAAACAGAAAATTGTAATTAGTATTGATTAAGAGCACAGTGTATATTAACAATCACTGATGCCATTGTCAATCACTGATGCCAAGTGTAGAATGAGACCCCGGCAGCATTTAGCTATAGCACGCATAGCTAGAAAGAGGAGAACTGTTAGGAAACACAGCCAAGAGGGGATCACATGAGACCATTGGCAACCCCACGGGAGGCAGAAGACAAGCAGTCCAACGTCTCTGGTCACCATAAAGACTCTTTGACTATAAACCCCCAGCAACCGTGTTTACGGGTTCGCCAAGGATGGCAAAGGCGAACCTAAAAGAAAAGGGTTTTAGGACCCAAAATGCAGTTAGCTCCAGATGGTAGTAATGAACTGAAATAATAATAAATAAACGCAAAAAGAGAAAGTGCCAAAATTAATGAAACACTGTGCCAGCGATGGCACAGCGTGGAATCGAAACTCTGATCGCAGGCGTACCCCCCGAGTCTGTTACTTAAACCACAGGTTCTACCGAGAGACTCCACGTGACCTGCATGAAAAGCGGGGGTTTAAACCGAAAGGAAAATAAAGAGCTTTAAAATAAAGAAAATAATGAATGGGTTGATTTAAAAACACGATCGCCTAGTATGGTGCTTATTACAGAAAGGAAGAGTGAGGAGGATAATGGTGGGGCGGGCAAAAGAGAGAAGAGGGGGAAAAAAGGAACAGCGATCGCTTTCTTCCCTGCTCTCTCACAGAGAAGGTGGAAGGGAAGAAAGGAACAAACCAGAAGAGTTTAGGGACGACCCGAGAAGCAGGTATGAGGGAGAAAGAAGGAAAGAGAAGAAACCTAAGAGAGGACGGAAGAGATGCGGGATCGAAACAGACGACGAGGGCTGGGAAATTACAGAAAGGAGAAACGTGAGCGAACGTGTGTGAAATCGCTCGGGGAAGGAAAACAGGAGGAGCGACGCTTTCCTCTCCCTCTCAAGAGACAGAGGATTGCGTGTAAGTTAAACCGGCAGCTTGAGAGAGAGAGAAGAAGAAAGCGATGGACGCGCTTTGTGACGCAAAGCTCGACGGGAACCCGCAGAGGCGCGGCAGTGTCAGGTCCTGAACCAGTGCGATGGCGCGGCAGGAGACAACGGCGTGCGCGGCGCCGGGACACCATACCGGGCATGCGCCAGCATGACCTAGAAGCGAAACATGGAACGGGGCTGAGGAGCAGCGAAGCGTCCCTATTTAATACCGAACATGGAACGGGGATGAGGAAAAAAAGGGTAAGGGGAGGTACTAAGGATTCCAGACGTCAGAGAGGAGTGGAAAGACGGGAAAGTAAAGCAATGAAACGGCTCCTGATTTGGCCCCCCTGTTCAGGGCTTGGAATAAAAAGTGAATGGACTAAGCCAAAACAAGAGGAAACAGAGAGAACAAGAACAAACGAGAGGATAGATTAGACAAGAAAGGGAAAGAAAGAATGACGGAAGGGGGCGAGGAAATGGGGAGAAGAGGGAGTGCGCAGAGGAAGAAAAAAGCCGCGAGGTCGAAAGCCCCGGAGGGCGCCGGCGAGCCGTGATTGCAGCAAGGGGGACGTGAGAAGAGCGAGGTTCCTGACCCTGCCTCTAGCGACTACTACTTCCCTAGCGGTTTACAATCCGGCTTCCTAGCCGTACTATTACTGATCCTCTTCGAAAGAATCAGTTACCCATTATCCCTAACACATACCGATTGCCGGCGAGCGGCCGCTGCAGCACGTCTGAGCCGTGTGAGTGGAAGGCTGCGATGGGCGATGTTACCCCCATCATGGTGGGATGGTGCGGCCCCGAACTGAACACCAGGACGACCCTTAAGTACCTGAGTCAGTGGGTGTCGCCATAAAAGCAAACGAGCAGCTTAATGAGATCTGCAACGTGCACGTGATAATACTAATGCAATCGCACAGCCTTCATCAAGCCTGTGCGATTGTGCTGACTGTCAGGGTCTCAACCTGAGGCAAAGGAAGCCAACGCTGCCCCCAGCGTCGGAAAGCCAGGTGAGTCCCCGTTACACACCGCCCTTATTCTAAGGCAAGGATGCACGAATCCGACAGCAAAAATCCCTTCTGGTTCTGCATCTGCATCAACCAAAGAAAACTTTACAGGTTTACAAAAGCACCTTCTAAGCAATTCATTTTTCTCCCTTAAATTCAACATACTAACCTCATCATCAGCTGACCTCCCTATAGTTGTAAAGAAACCAATCATTGATGCACCTCGTTCTTTAATTCCCACTGAAGAGTTCTGCACTGAGTGTCAGGAGCAGGTTCCACTGAGAGACCCCATTGTTATAAATGTCTAAGGCAAAGAAAATTACTGTTACCCATGTTTTTGAAGGTGGGTATACAGTGAAACAGGGTTTGATCTTAGTAATATACCGTAGTTCAACCATTGTAATGTGTGCTTTTTAAAGAACCCTTATACATATTTAGTTATTTATTTTTTTCTTTAAGTATTTCTATGGTATACAGGCACCAAAAATGGTCCCAAGGCCTCCATGATTATGATGACCATATAATACTTGCTCTTCATTTGTGTTTGTACTTGAGAGCCTCCCTTCAGGTAATATATTAATACAGTTCAATTCATAATGTCGTACACTCACATACTAAAATAATTGCGCACTTACCTATACTCACTTCCCACTTCATTAGGTACACATACCTTACATCTTACCTTACATCATTTTTTTTGGAGTTTTCTTCTCCACACATTTCCCAACTCAACCCCAAAAGATGGAATGTCTATTGTTTGTTGTTGCCTCCTTTAAGTGCACAAACAGGATAAAATATGTGTGAGGAATTCATTTTGGCAGTATATTTGAGTGAGCTTTTTATATTTTGATTATCAGACACACAATGCCACAGGAAGAGTGTTTGAGGCAATGGGGCTAACATCAGGTGTGAAACTGCCTCCTCACAACAAACCTTCAGTTTGAAGCTTTAACCAGCATGAGTTTGGCTAAATTAATTTAAGATGTAAAATGTCAGTTCATGGTAGAGGGATACATGCAGGCTGTTGGAGGGCCAAATGGTCTTCAAAGAGCAACTATTTTGTCATATTTCCCAATGCTTTCCTATTATCAACACAGCGTATAAAACTCAGAAGTTTGGACAGAAAACAAGTTACATTTGTATGTTTGCTTTGTGGACAATACTTATCCATACTTTCTTATCAATACCATTGTAAGGACAAGCAAATTGTTACATTTCTCTACAGTTACCATTTTGCATAAAATCACTCTGAATGACACTGTATGCATCTCAAACATGCATAACGAATGACGCATAGTTTTTAACCCCATCCTTAAATGCTGTTATGTTCATGCATGCACTCTGCAGAACCCCTTTGTGGTCCGTCCAACATACATAAACTGGGCACCATCGATTGGACCTCATACAAGAAAGTGACGATGTTCTCAACACAGAATGGGAAAAAGTCCACCATTCTGCAAAGCCAGCAGAAATGGCAGCTTTAGATGTATCAGAGGATCGACTTCTCAATGAAGTGTTAAACATTAAAGTTAGTAAACTCAGTATATTCTGAGCATTTAATTGAAGCAATTTGTATGTACCCTTAACATTTTTTTATTTTTAAAACAGGTAGAGGATGTGAGAAAGCCGTGCAGGACGAGTTGTGTGGATTCGTCAGGTTCAAAAATGGATCTTGTTCTTTGACTTTAGGATGAAATCAAAAGCAGAAACTCTTATAACAATTTTTTAAATGGTTTGGGGAGCTTCAGGAAGGGTTATTTAAAGTAAAAAAAAATCTTAACAAGAAATCATTGAACAATTAGATAAAGCAACTTAATATGAGAGGGCTTCTGTCTTTGATTTCTTTAAATGTTGATGTTTTGTGTGTAATTTGCAGTCAGCCTTTTACAAAAAGAAGTGTCAGTATTTTTTATTATTCAGCACTGATGGCTTTAAATAGTTGAAAAACATTGGCAGCTAATTTGTTTCTAATGAGAGACTAAATATTCTCTTTAAATCTGGACTGGGTGAAACCATCAGTAAAAACCATCATGTATTGGGTTTAGCTCATTTCTTTTGCCCAGTAGTGTACATGTTATATTTATCATCCAGCTGAAATATTTACATGTATTGTACGTTTCCCTCAGGTGGCTGGGATTATATAATGTGTCCTTGTGGTGTTGTGTACAGCGTGAAATTTAATATGAGAGCTCAAAGTCCAAGGGACTATTTGGATTTGTTATTGTCATGGGATTAGCAACTCTTGGAAACTTGAGAGTTCCAGAAATGTTGCCCTTTACTCAAAATGAGGGACGATTATTAAGTCCAACAGAAGAAAATATTCAGCTTGCAAAAGAAGGAAAAATCTAAGTACATCTTTCATGACTTATGGAAAAGAAGAATATTCCAGATGATGATGGTCATCCCTTAACTGGCTCTGCTGACCAGTATGTTGTATTTGACACACTTCATGAGACAAAACACTAAAGATAGTAAAGATGCTTTTAGAAGGATTGCTCTTGTCCCAGAAGTGGCAGAACGACTTTTTTGCACAAATTGAAAGAAACCACTAGTTTCTCAATATGAATACTCCAAGAGTACAGCTTTTTCTGATCAGAAATATTATCCACCACTGGAACCAACTAACAAAACAAACAGATAACACAAGAGGTACAGAAAAAAATGGGAAATGCCAAAGTTACTTTAAATGCATTTGGGCAAGCTATCATTTGTTAGGAAAGTCTGCCAGGGAGAATGACTCCATGTAATGGTATGGTCTAATTTCAAGTGTTCAAATGAAAGTCACCTTCAACTGTAATTCAAGTGTGTGTTTAGAATCAAAGTGTATTGACTTTGTGACTTCTTATGTGCAACCTCACAAACACTTTCCACAGATTCAGAGAAAATTCCAGTGGCAGATGGATGCAGGTTCACTGGTAATTATCTTTGCTTCGGATATGAACGGGAATTAGATAATGAGGAGGTGCATCATCTCAGCTGGCACTGGAGAAACTTGCTTTGTTTTGTTATTTGTCAGGTACAACAACACAAAAAAACATTCACTTTCCAGAGAAAACACTTTCCAGAGAGCCAGCAAATATTCCAGGGGCAGATGCACACAAGATCATTGGTTTGCAGAGCTTGAGTGCAAAAGAAAAACTATTTACTAATGTGACTGATTAAATTATTTTTCTTTTCCTTTCTAACTTTCGCCTTTCTGATGTCTTAGATACACATTTCTGGGCAACTGAGGACATGTTGCCAAATCGAGCAATATGGGGTCAGCCACTACACCTGCAACACCAGGAAATGGTAGTTAACAAATTATTTATTTTGTATCTTTTATAAGGCTTTTTGCATATAATTATTTGCTTAACGTAACCTGACAGGATTTCCTTTCTTAAAACGTCTATAGATTACATATGCATTAGACCCCAACAAAGACCCAAATGAACACATTGCCATGGCAGGGTCAACTGAGGTGACACGGTCAGATTTTTGGACTCTAGGATTGGCAAACAGTCTTGAAGCAACAGTATTAATATCATGAATGAAAATAATAATAAAAAATGATTGAATAGCACTTTTTCTTTTTATTATTATTATTTTAAAACTTTTTTCCAAGATCACCAACTGCTGCTTTAGAGTAATAGAACACACAACTTTCTGTCTGCTGTCTGACTCCATTGTGAGCATTTCCAAAAAGTATTATTACAAGGTTGAGTGTACCTCAGTAAAATAGCACATTTGTGAATAAACGTCATTTTAATGAATTTCTTACAGACTGACATCACCCAAAAAGACATGGTGGCATTTCCCTCCTGGATACCTGGATACTGGATGCTCAGCACAAGTGATGTATCTTTGTCTTAGTATTTTGTAGCCGGGTAACATTTAATATTTGGATAATTATTATTATTGGAATTTGATTTCTTTCAATTTGTCAGTTTTCTCACACATGCTGTTTTTCATTACTGACACAGTGTTCTGGCAGAATGTTTCCTGTTAGATTTCATATGCTGTATGTGCTACAGTGGTGCTTGAAAGTTTGTGAACCCTTTAGAATTTCCTATATTTCTGCATAAATATGAGCTAAAACATCATCAGAGTTTCACACAAGTCCTAAAGTAGATAAAGAGAACCCAGTTAAACAAATGAGACAAGAAAATTATACTTGGTCATTTATTTATTGAGGAAAATGAGCCAGTATTACATATTAGTGATTTGGCCATTCCAAAACATGAATTAGAAATTCCATGCAGTCCGTTGTCATGAAGAAGTTAATGATTATGCTTTTTGCTGTGTGGTTGTTTTCGTTGTTGCTTTGAATCAGAACGACATGCTTTTAATCAGAAGATGGTGGTTACTATGCACTGTAAATTTACCTTCACCTTTTTGTACATGTGGGGTGTGTTGGCGTGTGGGGGGGTTGTTTGTTTGTTTTATTCTAAGAAGGCTGCAGCATTACATACTATGCAGGAGAGAGAATGGAAGAGATGGTCCTTCTCGTAAGAAAGAGTGTTTTCAGCAAGAGCCAAATGAGAGAACTATATTGACTTAAGCATGTATGCAATCAGAACGAAGTGGTGTGTAGGTCACTACAGATCTATCTTCTTGAGTAAAGACATTGCTTTAATAGTTTACTAGGTACCTAACAAACATTACATTGGCAGACAAAATGGTTGTTGCAGTTCAACAGACGATAGAACACTTGCCAAAGAAGTAAAAGTAAGATTTATGCTGTAAATCAAAGTTTTGTTCTCCAGTACAAGTGTGTAAGGGCCAAAATATGTCATGAGAGTGTAATATATGCTATGCTGAAAGCATTACATTCTAATTAAAATTTACTGAAAGACCGATTTAGTTGCCGATTTAGTTTAATAAACTGGTGACTGTGCAGGCCATGGGAGATGTTCAACTTCACTTTCATGTTCATCAAACCATCTGAACTCTGGTATGTCACCCATAATGTTGTGTGCATTGCAATATTTTGAGCAAAGTTGTGCTCTTACCCTGCTAATTGAACCTTCACACTCTGCTCTTACTGGTGCAATGTGCAATTAATGAAGCTTGGCCACCAGACTGGTCCAATTTAGCCATGAAACCTCCCACACTAAAATGACAGGTGTTTCAGTTTCATTGTCTAACCCCTGTATAATAATAATGATAATAATAGTAATTCTAACCCTAGTCATAAAACAATAGTTGCATGCATCAGTTTTACTTCAATACTTGGTTAAGCATCCCGTTTCCTTAAACACAAGAGCAGGTAGTGGGATGTGTAACCAAGTAGTAGAAATGATGTGCGACTCAGGTGTCAGTGTTTGGAAACTATTTATTGTTAAATACAGATGTTTTCATAAAAGTATGGCATGTTTAATTAATGTGAGCTTCAGGGATGTTGCTGGTGATCCGGGATTTAAGCAAGAGGCTCACTTTTCCTGGCTCGACAGGAAGTGCAGTTTATGTAGATTTAGGTATTTTTGTAGTCAAAACAATAGGAAATATTAACTTAAGTGAATCATATACCATTGTTTTCATCACGTCCTCCTATATGACATTACCACAGGTATTGTCAACTGGTAAAAATGCTCCAGAGAATTCTGTGAAGAATCCAGGGTAAACTACAGCATCTCAGAATGCCTGAACTGCAGATCTTGTTTAAGGCATGTCCACAAGGTTACAAGGGCAGAGGAAAACGAGGGGGAGTGCAGGGATTTTATTCCCCCACTGATTGGCCTGAATTCTGTTCTCAGGATTTTTTCTTTGAAGCACAGGGTGGCTAAAAAAAATAAAACGTTTGTGGTTAATATCTAGATAGCATTTTGTGCTTTTCATGTTTATTTTATTGGTTATTAAAAATCAGACAAAATCTTAAACAGCTGTAAACATCATCCATTAACCAGGAATACGTTTGAGGTGGGCCAAGGTCAAAATAACTAAAGCCTCTGTTTGTTAGGCTCTAGCTGACCTGAGAAAAGAGAAATAAAGAAAGAAAACTCACAACCCTAAATAATTGGCAGTCGCTCCCCTATTACATGGTGACTATACTCAGTGGAGTTGTATCTACAAAAAAGCAGTATGACTGCTTACAAGATCATCAATCAGACCCAAGTGAAAAGCCACAATGTCACACATAATCACATAACAAACAGCAGATGAGCATCGACAAGGCAAGCTGCTGGTTCTGGCTCTTGTTGCAGCTAAATACTGTCACACATTGCAGGTTGTAACAGCTGACATATTTCAGTAACTTTCTGACTTCTTCTGGCATTTTCTTTGATCATGGTATTGTCACAGATCGGCTACTTTGGACCCCGGTGCAGAGTGGTAATGGCCTCACCCTCTGGGAGTGCTAGAGTGAAACCAGCCTATATGGGAGTCCAGGAGAAGATGGACTTCCCCTAAAATTTATTTAACTGGCTTGTGTGAACCCTCACCCCACCAAATCTGCTGGCAGACTCTTTTTAGAATAACATTCACTGGATTCCCCAAGGAGTTCTAAGTCTACCAAAAAAAAGAGGAGTAAGGACTCGTACAAGCAGGACAGCTGATTTCCATCTCCACTATTTCCAGAGAACTCTTGCTGGTTTGAACCAGTTTGGAGAGCTGAGTCATGCAAGATTTCATAGACTGTACAAGATATGGAGTTGGACACTAAAGCACTTTCTTGGAACAGGATACGGCTGGGTTTAGAGTATAAAAAGGTCACAGTCAGCCATTTATAAGTATATTATTACATTCTTATTAGATTTTTCCATTGTACCATGGACTGAGAATTGTTCTCTCTGAAAATGTGACTTGAATGTGTTTGATTATTATTACCTTATCCATTTGTATTATCTTGTTAGATTGATGGTGATTGTGTTTTACTCAGTTTGCATTCTGTTTGTTGCGTTGTTTGTATTATGTTCTCATTGATAGTTTGTATCCTACTGTAACAAACCCATCCATCCATCCTCTACAATTTATCCACATCAACATCCCTTCTTTCCCTCATCCATCCATTCCTCGATCCTACTGCACATCATTCTCTTATCCTCTACTCATCATTTCATTGTGTTGGAACTTTTTGGTGAATAAATAACTTTTTGGTGAACAAAGTCTGTTCATCCTCCTGTGTTTTAATGGACACACCACCACGATAGCAAACCTCCCACTAATCCTCCATCTAACAATCCTTTACACTGGGTTTTATGAGTATTGGTTCAGTCCAGGCTGTTTAGGGACAGAATGAAGCTAAGTTAGGAGTGTTAGGGCTGATGTTGGTAGGGTTAAAGGAGTTGATTAGATTACAAATGTCTAGAAGATATTATTAATCCGTTTATTTTCATTTTTGTACAGTTTTTCCCCTTTTGTTTCAAACCTGGTTCTTCATGTCTGACACTCATTCTACTTCACAGCTCTTCAAATTCCAGATAAATCAGGAAACCTGACAGGCAAAGGAAGTGTTGCAATCTGACAGAGACATTCCTGTTAAACCTTTGCTGTGTTTGGGGAGTGAGCAGTATCTTGCTGAAAAATGGCAGTTGGAAGCCCTGCCATGAGAGGCAACACATGTGACCGCAGGATGTCTTGCACATATTGCTGAGTTGTCAATGTCCCTCGTATCACTACTAGAGGTGATCGACTGGCGTATGCAATGGATCCCCAGATCGTCATACCAACGGTTGGGACACTGTGTCACTCCACAGCAAAGGCAGGATTGAAGAACTCACCATGAGACCTCCATACTCAAACCCGACCGTCATCGGATCCCAAACAGAACCTGCATTCATCACTAAAAACGATATGGTTCCAGTCCGCAGCAGTTCAGGTTTCTCGTTCATGACACCACTGCATTCCAGAGTTGAAGCTGTTCTGTATGGAGGAATATGCTAAAATTCCTCCAAGCTGGTGTGCAGGACTGATTAACAGCTACAGGAAACGTTTAGTTGCAGTTATTGCTGCACAGGGGGTCACACCAGATACTGAAAGCAAAGGTTCACATACTTTTGCCACTCACTAATATGTGATGTCGGATCATATTCCTCAATAAATAAATGACCAAGTATAATATTTTTGTCTCATTTGTTTAACTGGGTTCTCTTTATCTACTTTTAGGACTGATATTTTAGATCACATTTATGCAGAAATATAGAAAATTCTAAAGGGTTCACAAACTTTCAAGCACCAATGTTACTCTTAAATATATCACTTAAGCCGGCCAAAGTAGTTTGGTCCCTTTTTTTCTTCCCAAGGTTTCTTCCTTATAATGTTTAGGGAGTTTTTCCTGGCTACTGTTGCCAGATAATAGAAAACTGTAAAGCTACTTTGAGACAATGCTCCCTTGGCAAAAGTGCTATAGAAATAAATGTGACTTTGACTTTCACCATGGGAAATTTGAAATGCAGAGCCAAGATTCCCCACTGGCTGGGAAGAGTATGACGTTTCTAAATCTAAATCTAAGTGAACGTGATATTTCAAGAACCTGAAAAACTATTCATTGAGGTGGGAAGCTGGAAAGAGAAAGATCTGCTGATCCTCCACTACAGATTATCGCTGCTTTGGAGTGGTATAACAAACCGACAGCTCCACTACCAAAAAAACAAACAAAAAAAAAACAAGTGAATCCCTTTTTGAAAGGCTAAAGCCTTGCATACTTATATTAATAAAGGTTACTCTAGATTCAACAATGTTGTGTGATTTTGCCTTACTCAATAAACCTTTCCTGACTACTGAAATGATCAGTTTGTGTGATAGAGATTCACTTAGTATGAGATCCCTGGCTGACTAGCGGATCTCCAGGTATCAGACAGAAACTGGTGTTAGAGTGTTCATATTGGTTTTCACATTGACTGGTTTCCTTGGTTCACCAGTTACCCAAAGGTATCAAGTGGTGCCCTGTTTATCCATTAAAGTTAATCAATTTAAAGCTGATGCTATAATCCACTACAGAAATGAAAACCTGCTTAAAGTTGATTCTTTACTCTATGGAGAAGAATGAAAATTCTGAAAAGAGGTACGGAACTTTCTTCAAAAGAAAAGGAATTCATGATGACAAACTTAAATTCTAAAAGTGTAAAAATGGAAAAAAAAAAGTTTTAATTTAAACCTTTAAGCTAAAATTTAACTAAAGTAATTAAGGGACTGTCTTAGCCCCTTCAAAAACCTTTGAAACAAACCTTAAAACTTTCAGCTGACAAAGCTATAATCTAATCACCTAGAATGATATGTTCTCATCCACAATAACATAAGATTATTAATAAGTATGCTTGAAGCATCCTTATCATGGCAACACTATAACCTGAAACACCAACACACACAAGTAAAAGAAAAACAAAGCCATTTGAGGCTTTCCCAACAAATAAGCAAATAATTACCCCAAGTGTTACATTTGGCTAACCAGACAAAGCATATTCTTAAGACACAACATGAAGTGATGAGAAAAACAGTTAGAACGTTTGGCAATTATTTATATTTATGTCCAAAATTACTTAACTTTAATCCACTGAGGTATGAACGAACGACGTTGCTTCTTTTCCAACAGCAAGAGGGGCTGTTGCCACCTTGTTGGCTTATTGTTTGTAGTTGTCCGTTAACATTAGCTCCATGTGTTACTGTCTTGTTTTTAGATGTTCTTTGTTAGTCACATCTTGTTAGTTATAGTTGTATTTTGTATTGCTTGTCTATCTCTTGCTGGTTTAGCGTGTTTAGTTTCTTGTGTTGTCTTGTATTCACTGTTTCACTATGTCTTTTGTAAATCAAATCTGAACACTTGCCATTACGTCCGTCTCCCTCATCCATCCTTGTCCCGAGCTTGACACTTACACATCAGCATGGAGTCCAGTTTCCATAGTTGAAAAAGTTGCAGGAAAGACAAAACTAATTTGAGTTTGGGAGATCCAAAACTCAAACAAAACCATCTCAGCCTTAGTCAGAGTATCCTTTTTATATCCTCCATTTTGGACCAGGAGCTGTCTGTAGAAGCCATTTTGAGCTCCTTGTTGTTGGAAGGTACCATTTTGGATTTAGGTTTTCGTGTTGTGTGACCTAATCCTAATCCTAGACCTAATCCTAGGTCATTACACAATCTAAAAAGTGTTAGCAAACCTCTAAAGCTCAGGGACTCCAGCCAAAAACAGGAACTCACACGCGAAATGCCAGGGAATCCCCAAAGCCTAAGTCACAGGTCATTTTTTGCCTCTCTGCACTACAGCTCCATGGTGCATGTGCAGTCTGAGAGCATGTCCTCGTGCACCCTGGGCTTGTGCTGAAAGTGCTCCATTCATCTCTTACGAGCAGAGTGCTTTCACCTTTCTTTTTGCTTCGTGCTTGCCATAGCCCTTTTAAAGCACTGTTAGTAGCATTTAATTGTTTCCAATTGTGACCAAATATTTATTTTCCACCATAATTTACAATTACATTCTTTAAAAATCCTACAATGTGATTTCCTAGATTTTTTTCTCATTTTGTCTCTCATAGTTGAAGTGTACATATGATGAAAATACAGACCTCTCTCATCTTTCTAAGTAGGAGAACTTGCACAATCAGTGGCTGACTAAATACTTGTTTTCCTCGCTGTATATGTGGATACTTTATTTATCTTATCTCACTCTTTCTCTTTCACCCAGTAGGCCTTAAATTGTACAAGTGAAGTATTTATTCAGTTTACTTGACATTTCTGATTATGCGTTCTTTGTCATTCTCTTATAGACAAGTGTCTGAAACCTGGTGACTCCAATATGAAGGTACGGGAATCACACCTGAGGAAGAACAGTTGATTTTCTCCACTCTGTATTAAAGCACAGATCATCATTATCATTCCTACTGTATTTGACTTTAACCCTTATCCATTGGCCCTGCGTCTCTCTGCAGGAAGTGAACCTGCACCACACCACACACCAGTCTGATTTCACCTGTGTGACCTACATAAACATCACCTGATGATCCAGCAAAGGTTTATCTGCATAAAGCATTACAATCACCAGAGGACATGACAGAGAAACATACAAACACACAGCACAACATGTACATACACTGACTGACTCCTGTATTAGAAACACCTACTTGGATCTGACACTCCAAAACCATTTAATCAGGTTCCTCTCATATACTAGTACTTTGTATAGTGATAAAAGAACATTTTTTATGGCATTATAGTCTTGATTATTTATTTTTTTCAGCATGTTTCAGCACTTTATAAAGTTACTCAACAGATATATACCACTGCTTCATTATTGACAAAAAAACTAGAAAAAAAAACATCTACATTAGGCATGCTGTTCTGCATTGTTTTCTCTGTGTCATCCCTGATTAATATCCCACTGGCCAGTCTGAATGGACAGCCCATATTAGCCAAGGTGTTGGTGTTACTGCATGGCGCAGTCGAGCGACCTTAAGGGGAAAGACAGCAAGTCATGGCATCAAGTCAAACTCAAGCTCCAGCAGCACTGCTGTGTCTGATCACCTCAGAGCAGCTCAGCACACACTAACACACCACCATCACATCAGTGTCACTGCAGTGCTGAGAATGATCCACCCCAAAAACAGTCTGATCTGTGCTGGTCCTGACCATCATACAACAGAGTAAAGGGAACGAACAAAGTATGTAGAGAAACAGATGGACTACAGTCTGCAGTTAGAACTACAAAGTGCAGTGACCTTTAAACTCAAAGAGTAAGCATAATATATACTGAAACATATAGAATGCCTAAGACTTTTGAACTACACTCTACATAATCGGCAACAGCACATGTATGTATAGCCTACATAGTGCTCTTGCCGAGCACAGAACCAATGCATCAGTATATTTTAATTAGAAATTAGCAGAATCTATCGGTTTTGAGGTAAAACTGCACGTGGACGTCGAAGTACTTGGTGAGTTAATGGGACAGAGTATTCAAATGTACGCACGAGTTTAAGTACCACGTGGGTTACGAAGGGTTTCGGGACACTCGTGAATTTAAGAATGTTCTTAAGTACGTTATTACGAAGTACTTGGAGTTGAAATCGTTTTGGGAAACCCACCCCTGTATGATAAGTGCCACTTATCTGGAAGGGAACGTTTTAACCAACGCGCTTCCTTCCTATATACTTGTTTGGAAGCTTGCTCACTTCTAAGCTTAATCAGGTCATGTGACCAACCAACCCTAATACCATTTAGGCATTATAACGAGCAACAGGTTCAGAAGATCAAGACAATTAGCAGAACTGGACCGCGTTCACAGACTGTATAAAAGAGAAGCATCAAG
>JAJAGP010005478.1:0-32913 GCA_025084515.1 Ancistrus triradiatus
TTTCCTTTTCATTCTTTGCCTGTCCAGAAGACACACCCAGTACCTTTCTACCTGTCTGTCTAATTACTGTTGCTGCTACTACCCAGTCATCTGGGAGCTCTTTCCTATCACCCAAAGCCTTTCTCAGCTCCTCTCTGAACTCCAACATTCTTCCTTTCTCAACTTCCACCATTTGGTCCTCTGCTCTGCCTTTGTCCTTTTTCCTCTTCCTCAATCTAGCGGCTGGTGTATACATTTTTATTTTACTGATTATACAAATTAAATGAAATGGTTGCTTTTAAAAACAATAAACAAAACATACATTAATTATGTTAATTAGTTATGTTACATGTATATACATTAATTAGGCTACGCTAGAAATGCTAGAAATTGAGTGGGGCATGATGATTGGTGGGTGGGGCACTGCCTTGCTAAATGACCCCTTGAT
This sequence comes from Ancistrus triradiatus, assembly GCA_025084515.1. Lineage (NCBI taxonomy): Eukaryota > Metazoa > Chordata > Actinopteri > Siluriformes > Loricariidae > Ancistrus > Ancistrus triradiatus. The sequence continues at coordinate 428 of JAJAGP010005478.1, forward strand.
TTGTGTGAGTTCCATAATTTTCCATCTGTTGATTCTACTGAACTTGAGGAGACGATAAAGCAGTTAAGACCATCCACATCTTCAGTTGATTCAATTTCCACAATTTACAAAATCCCTTTAATAATGCCAAATTATCTTTAAAAAATCGACTTTAGACTAAGAATGTAATGAAAAAAATAACAATGCAATGGGATGTGGTTACACTCTTTGTGCAAAGTTCATGGCAGACACTATTCAAGATTCAAGATTTCTTAACTGTCATTCATACTATACTCTCATAAAAAGTCTACACAGCATAACGACAGTACATTGCATTTATATGTAAATTATACATAGTGTAAATGATAAAATTACCAAAATGAACATATAATAAAATGAGAGAAATACAGTGGTCATCAGTCATTTGTTCCAGAAGGCTTGTTGAGAACCAAAAACGATGAGTACTGAGAAAATTTTTCCCATAAGGAACAATGTAAATTGAATTAATATGTTCCAGAACCCCAGAAAATCCACACTGAAAAGACATTATATGCATTAATGGAGTTGTATTGTATAGGTGCTCCTTGATTTACGATAGGAATATGTTCCCACAAATCCATCATAAGTTAAATGTATCATAAACTGAGGAGTGAAATGAGTGTTTGGTAGAGCGGTCTATACTGTATCACATGGAATATGGAAAGGATACTATGATAAATAATTATAAGGAAGTTAATGTTTAAAACATTTACATTAACCTACACTTGACAAAAGCATGATTAAAATAGCCTATTTTATATTAAAGTGTTGAAAAATCACATGCAATTTAGTGAGTAATGGATTGAAAGTGAAAACACTTACTCTATTGATGAACTCACGGCGCTAGCATAGCTGCTTAGAGCATTCAATTCCTGTTTTGCTTTCAGTTGGCTCTTATGAACTAACCTTTTTAAGACCCAGTGAGACTTGCTTGCACTAAGAATACTGTACTGTAGATCTAAAAATAAAGAAAAACACGATAGAAACAGCGAGATCTCTGAGCAACCACTTTTGTGAATCATGGCTCATGAATTGTAGATCGTTTTGATAGTTTGAACTATTCAGGCTAAGGTTATTACTGTATTGCACGTCCCACTGTAAAATAACTACTAGTATATAATTACTAGTCTATAATTAAATAGTCTATATTACTGGTTAATCGGAATCAATTCATTAGGTTTCGCCTAAGTCTTAGGTCTTTTATTATGACATAAATTAGTAAACTGTTTTACCCCGGTACCATTCTTGTTCTCCTGGGCCTTTAAAGCCTTTTACCAGGCACAAAAAACACTTGAGTGCAGTGAAGGATTTATTTTTATGTGGACCTTTTTATGGCATGCCACTGAAATCTATAGGCATTGTAATAGAGTCACTAGAGGTACATTGCATTTAATTAAACAATCTGCACAACCAAACACTGCACTATTTCCATCCAGTTGAAACACATTATGCTGTCATGGTGCATGAGAAACTATAAAAAGGTGACTAAATTTCCCTGCAGTATTTGCAGAGGGTGAAAAGACTTCATTATACAGCACAAGTCACTATATGGACCATGATCTAAAAGGTGTCCTTAACTGAGGAGATGATTTAAGAGCTATACAGATAAGTTGATTCTTTTCCTTCAGCATGGTTTTGTTTGCTGTCTAGCATGCATTGTCTTAACAGACAGGAAAGTTTTTAACTCTTTGGTAAATTAATTCAGTGATGTTATTAATTAAGGTTATTATATTCACTTGAGTTCTCTGTAATTAGTTAGTAATGAGTACTTCAGCTATGGAAGGTAGCTATTTAAATATAATTTTAATTGAATGCAGACATTACCATTATGGATTGTAGAAATATTTAAAATAATGAGTAATTGCAAAGATTAAAACAGCACAAACTATTTTGTTAGTATAAAAAATGAGCATTACTTCCTCAAAAACCTTTTTGACAAAACATGCAATTAAAAATAAATCTACCCACGTGACCCCAATTAGTTGTAGAAGTACAATTACATGTATGACCTTCACCACCAAAGCACTGAGTTCCATTAGCAGTTAAAGGAAAAATTGTCTTCTGTGCTTTGTCTGACAGCTCATTTATAAATCCTTATGTAATCCTTAATTTCACTAAAACATACCCAGGCATATTGTATACCTCACATAGGCAACATTCCTGTGCTATTTAAACTGTAATTGGCATGAAAGTGAGTGCACATGCACCAGTTTCTCAGGCCTCATTGACTTATCCCAGCATCCACCTTTTTGAAAAAAAGGAATGAATATAAATTACTTGTTTTCAAAACATTTATGAAAGCAGTGAGAAAGCTAAATACATGCACACAACATCTGAAAAAAATCTATCTGAAGAATATCCTCATTATGCTGGAGCACATGGCATTTGAGCAGTGAGGGCCATAAATTTTCGTTTTGACAGCATATGTGGGCAATTCTGATTTAACTACAGGTGATTTTTTTATAATGTAATGTTCCTTTTAATGCAGTATTTATCCTAATACAGTATATAGAAATTAAACAAGTGCCAGTGATACCGCTTTGGGGAATTGGTTTCACGTGCAGTGTCCAGCATATTTCAGGCAGCTGGCTTTACCTTTCAACTGCCTTACAGTCTGTCCATGACTGATTTAACATAATAGGTCATTGCATTGCCACTCTTACTCAGGGCGTTGGAAAGTGAGTACACATGGTCATCTGAAACCACTTGTGTCAAATACATAGTCAAGCAAATATACTCAGTTGGTCAACACTGAGTATATGTAGAAAATGATAGAAAATAATTTAATTAATTCACCCATTACTTTTCATACCTTATTAATCCAAGTCAGGGTTGTTATAAATAAGGGATTATAGGAGCCAAGTGCAGTTCCAGATGGAACTAAATAAATAGACAATTAAAAATAAACACAGAAATGAATAAAGAGGGTGAATGTGGTGTGTGTGGGGGGTGATACACACACGCACGCGCACACAAAACAAAACAAAAGCAGTGGCTGGGGATCGAACTCTGGGTGTAGGCGTCGGTAATAACCGTGTAAACCGAATGCACCACTCAGTTCAAGAGCAACACAGCGAGGACGGCAAAGGGGATCTTGCTCTACAGTAACCTAAAACTACACCCTAGCGGTCACCTCGGGCCTCCAAGCCGTACATTTGCTTTCCCTATCAACAAAGAACACAAAAATGCCCAAAAGGCAAACCACGGCCACGAAAGCACGCAAAACAGGACTGGTAAGGTCCCAAACGCTAAAAGGATACGACAACCAGTGGTGCTCAGAAGCTTATAAAGGTGAGCCCGCAGGTGTTGCGAATCTTTCAATAAGCGCCCATTAGCGTGGGCACATGCGTGCTGCCGCAAAACTGATCCCCGCCGATCCACGCCGCTAATCCATCGCAGGATACACACTCATTCACACTGGGACACTTTAGAGACACCAGTTAACTTAACCCATGTTTTTCTAATGTGGGAGGAAACTGGAGTACCCAGAGGAAACACAGGGAGAACATACAGGACCAATTCACATACAGTATATTTAACATGTTTTCATGTGTGCAGATAGATAGATAGATAGATAGATAGATAGATAGATAGATAGACATACAATACTTTGCAAAAGTATTAGGCCACCATTAGATTAGATTTACCTCTGTTTTATAATGACCATATATTATTATTTCTCAGTATCTTTATTACAATACAACCAGCCAATACAGGAAATTTGTGTGCAGTAATAACTAAAAGAAAAACAGGTTCTATAGGATACAGTGGTAAGTATTTACAATGACCATCCCTTAGACTTGAGCAATAGTGACCCTTGCGCTTTATCAGGTTGAACTTGCCAAGTTGAGCTTGATCAGCAATGGTTTTGGAAGGTTAGCAGGCATATAACCACTTTATCAGAAAAGGAACATGGTGAAAAGCAAAGATATGCTAAAGATGAAAAAGAGTTGAACAAAGACCAGTGGAAAAGAGTAGGGTGATGAATCCATGTTTTAAATTTTTGGGTCCCATCTTTAACAATATGTTAAATATGGTCATTATACCATTTGTAAAACAACAAATATATATATAGTGGGGTTTTCCCATCTACAAAGAATGTAGAGATGTATAATTTTTATCGTAGGTACACTTCAACTGTGAGAGACAGAGTCTAAAAAAAAATCCAGATAATCACATTGTATGATTTTTAAGTAATTAATTTACATTTTATTGCATGAAATAAGTATTTAATCACCTACCAACCAGCAAGAATTCTGGCTCTCACAAACCTGTTAGTTTTTCTTTAAGAAGCCCTCCTATTCTGCAATCATTACCTATATTAACTGCACCTGTTTGAACTAGTTACCTGTATAAAAGACACCTGTTCACACACTCAATCAATCACACTCCAACCTCTCCACCATGGCCAAGACCAAAGAGCTGTCTAAGGACACCAGGGACAAAATTGTAGACCTGCACAAGGCTGGGATGGGCTACAGGATGATAGGCAAGCAGCTTGGAGAGAAGGCAACAACTGTTGGCGCAATTATTAGAAAATGGAAGAAACACAAGATGACTGTCAATATTCCTCGGGCTGGGGCTCCAGGCAAGATCTCACCTCATGGAGTAAGGAGGATTCTGAGAGGTCAGGAATCAGCCCAGAACTACACGGGAGGAGCTGGGACCACAGTCTCACAGATTACCGTTAGTAATACACTACGGCGTTATGGATTAAAATCCAGCAGGGCACACAAGGTCCCCCTGCTCACGCCAGTACATGTCCAGGCCCATTTGAGGTTCACCAATGACCATCTGGATGATCCAGAGGAGGCATTGGAGAAGGTTATGTGGTCAGATGAGACCAAAATAGAGCTTTTTTGGTATCAACTCCACTCGTCGTGTTTGGAGGAAGAAGAAGGATGAGTACAACCCCAAGAACACCGTCCCAACCGTGACGCATGGGGGTGAAAACATTATACTTTGGGGGTGCTTTTCTGCAAAGAGGACAGGACGACTGCACCGTAGCGAAGGGAGGATGGATGGGGTCATGTATCGCAAGATTTTGGCCAACAACCTCCTTTCCATTGAAGATGGGTCGTGGCTGGGTCTTCCGGCATAACAATGACCCGAAACACACAGCCAGGGCAACTAAGGAGTGGCTCCGTAAGAAGCATATCAAGGTCCTAGAGTGAATTGCTGAATCACTGTGCACTGAATTGTTAAGCATGAATTGTGAATCGCATGGCTCGACTAATTAAAATTTAAGCAAGTGCGTCAAGTATCGAGCAAACGTCGAGAACTGAAACAAATTTTTCTGATAAAAACGCATCATAGAAAACAGATATAATTGTATTAAAATGCCAGTGAAATCTTTGTTATTTAGTGTCAAATGTTCCTATGTTCATTTATATTGAATATTGATATGAAAAAAAGACCCCACTAGAGAACATTGCTGCAAAAATCTGGGTATTAGTAACCTTGACCCAGGTATATTGTTTTATGTCCTGATTTTTTCCCTCCACATATAAACCAGACCACATTGACTGATAAGTACCTCAAGAGCCATGGCAGACTGTGGATGTGGTTCCACCTTGTTTCTGTCTAAGATAAAATCGGTGGTGCAGTTCCAGTCCCCTCCCATTACCACAACAGATTTACTAATTACTTATTTTGGTGTGTGTTTTAGATTGTGGAAAAGTTGCCATTATTGTATTCCTTGTAGTTATTAAGGGCATAAACGTTAATAAAGATAAAAAATTGTCCTCCTTATTTCTACCTGCACCATTAGTACCATTCTATGTTCTAAATCTGCTATCTTTGTGATTTGTTGCATCTAGCATTAAATATATTGCAATGGCATTAGAACTTCACTTAAAAAGGACTGTCCCTCCCCCTACATTCCCCACTCAGTTTCATTATTCTGGTCACTATGGGTCTCTTGTATGAAAATGATATCAGTATTTTTCTGTTGGATGAAAGTTCCTACTGCTGCTTGTATATTTCTATCCCTGCCACCACTGATATTCAAGGACATTATCCTCAACCTCTCCATTAGAGAAATTAGAAATAGGAAACAGAACAGAACAGAAATGGACAATAGTAAAAGAGTAGAGTGCATCTTCATTTTGTTTCTATTTAATATTGTAGTTTTCCCTTCCGTAATCTCTGTGTTTTTTTAGCCTGTGTCTCTTTCTTTGATGTAGTCCCTCAATGTCCTTACATTGTATTCTTATTGCAAATGCTATACATTTAGCAACACTCGGAAAGACGTCTCTTACATCTACCAGTTTGATAAAATTCTCATCTAGAAAGTGAGTTATCTCTCTAAGGCTAGGTTCACACAGCAGGCATAAGTGGCCCAAATCCGATTTTCTCACCAAATCCAGTTTTGTTTTTAGGCTGTTCACATTCTCTTTTTAATGTAACCTATATCAGATATTCATTTGAACTGTTCTTACAGCCCCAAAAATAACACATCTGTGTCACATATGACGTAAAAGATTGTGAACGTAGTCTAAGTGTGTAACACCAATGTTATTCCCCAAATTGTGACTCACTGATTTCTGAAATATCTCAGAGATTGTTATCCTGTATTTCCTTATCCTTCATGTTCTCATCCTTATCCATTTGCTGATTTATTTGCCTACTCATGTCAGCTAATGTTTTTATTATATTCATTGACTTGTTCCAAAGTACTCTCCAGCTTATCCCCCTCAGTGGGTAGCTTATGTCATGCCCCTTGGCAGCCTACTCCATGCTCGCTCCTGTTTGCTCCAGCCTGCCTCTTGACACTAGCCTTTCTAAGCTCGGGTTCCACACTGTACTGAGCTCTATGTGGGTAGAATTTTTTGTGGTGTCTGCTGTCCCCACATTCCAAGCACTTCATGCTCCAATGGCTGGCCAATAATTGTACTCTGGCTTGTTACAAGGCAACCGGACATAGTGTGAGTAGCCTACATCCTAAATGGCTTTTCTACCACATTACCAGTACATTAGCTTCACTACTTTTCTGCATTGTGGTGACAAATTCATCATTCATGCACCACTGATTAGTTCCTGGGTCATTGCCAGTTGATTCCATATATAGAACAAATCTTTTAACATTATAACATGGTAGATTTGCTGCTGATGCTTACCTACAATAACTAATACCTACTCTGCATGCTTGCTTGCTGTCTACAATAATAATAATAGTGGAAAAAAGGAACCTTACGGAACAATGTGTTGTCTATTTGCTCTCTACAGCAACTATTACTTTCTATCATGTGTTCCAGATTACCTTCTTGCAACATCCAGACACTTGGTGACTGCAATATAGCACATCTACCAAACAAGTGAAGTGGATGAAAATGCTCTTAGAGCTTAATTATTTATGCAAGTGTTATGTGTTGTCATTTATTATGTGAGTGCAAGCAAGTGTCAACTCAAAATTGATAAAATTTTAAGCATATTTGTAGGAGGTAACATTGGCCTATCTATTGGATCAGTTCAGATAAGACATGACTCATTATTTTCTCATATGCTGGTGCCTTTTTTTTCTTTGATCAGGCCATGGATGGCTATCATGGCCATGGATTTTTAGCTCAAACAAAATTTTCAGCTCACCAAAATCCCCATGTCTTACAAAACCATATTTGTATCCCAGGCTACGTTTCACAACAAAAAAAATACACAACACAGGGGATTAACATTTAAAAAAGAAAAACAATGTTATTATTGACATTAATAGTGATTGTTGAGCTGAAGAATCTGTCCGTAGGAAACTGGCTAAAAAGAATTATTATCTGTGACAGGCTTCTGCACTAGAACAGTGCTCTTTACCCACTACAGTTTCACCATTTCACCATGATTAAATGTATCATTGTTATGACAAAATGTACAGTTACATTTAATGACTTATCAGACGCTTTTATCTAGAATGACTTGATAAAGCGATACAACCTTATAACAATACAATCTTTCTGTTACGTAGGAGTCAAGGCATGAGCAGGTGAATGCAGGGTTCCAGTTCGAAGACAGTCGTTTATTTATAAACTTCCCCCAAGGCACAAAAACAAGGCACCAGTACAAAGACAATGCTAGTATCATAGTAGTAAATAATAATAATGATAATAATAATAATAATAATAATAATAATAATAACAATAAGGGTAGTGCTGCAAATACACAAACGTGAACCAAGGGGAAAACACAGCGAACTGAAAGCACAAGGGGGAGTGAGGGAATGAATGTGAAGCAGTGGAGGCTAACGTGAAGGCTGTGGGGCAAGCAGGAAGCCATGGAAGCTAACCAGAAGGCCACTGGGCTAGCAGGAAGCCGCGGAAGCTAACATGAAGGCTGCGGAGACTAACATGAAGGCCACATGGCTAGCGGGAGGCGCAGAAGCTAACGTGAAGGCCGCGGAGCTAGCAGGAAGCTGCAGAGGTTAAAGTGAGGAGCTACCAGTGAGCGACTGAGGCTAGAGGTGAGCTCGAGGAGCTTACAGAAGCAACCGGAGGGAGTGGAGAGATACCGAAGCTAGTGAGAGCTAGGGGAGCCAGTGGTAAGCAACCGGATAAAACTGTACACTACTGAGGCTAGAGGAGAGCCCAAGGAGCTAACGGTAAGCAACAAGAGGGAGCGGAGAGCTACCAAAGCTAGCAGGAAGGCTAGAGGTGCCAGCGGTCAGCAACTGAGAGAGCGGAGAGCTACCGAGGCTAAAGGTGAGCCAGAGAATCTAATGGTAAGAAACCAGAGGGAGCGGAGAGCTACTGAGGCTAACATAATAACCACAGGAGCCTCAAACCTAAAAAACATACAGTGCGGATGCAGCCGCTCACAGGGCAGGGCGGGGACAAGGCCACAAACTCGGAAGTCCAGGGACAGACAAAGCCGCAGCGAAGGCAGTTCAGCGGCAAAACCGCAACAAAAGATAATCCAGAGGAATGGGGCCACAACAACGATAACCCAGCAAATGGGAGGGCAACACAAATAATCCAGGCAAGTGGAGAAGAACCACCATCCCAGCTGCATGTGGTTAGTGATAATCCACAATCAAAAACATGAGTTCCAGGTGGGTCCACGGGCATATTGCAGCCTCAAGGGTTTGTGGGCAATGTAGTCCAAATTGCCCACATACGAAAAAAAAACAGTCTCTGGCTGCGGGGCTGCGGACCCTAACAATTACAATGCAAGGAATTGTGGGTTAAGGGTATTGCTGAAGGACCCAACAGCGGCAGCTTGGCCGAGGTGGGATGTGATCCCTGAATCTTATGGTCCGTAGTCCAGTATGTACAGTGTGTATTGTTATGTAAAAGTACACTATATAGAAAAAAGGTTTCTGGAAACCGAAAAAAAAAAAAACATCCCAATACATCAGCATGGAGTTTCTCAACAGCTGTCACTCTTCTGAGGATGTTTTCAAGTAGAATGTGAAACATCACTTTGAGGTCAGGTACTGTTGATGGACAATAAGCCCTAATCCACAGCTGTCATTATAATTAATATCCGTGGTGCCTGATGAAGTTAACCAAGTTCTCCGTCAATGTTGGCAAACCATTCCTTTTTGGTCTTTGTGTTTTAGGAAAGCAGGACAGAAACTTTTTGAATGACTTATTATGGAGGTGGAAACCTATTAAAATGTTACTGTTGCCACTGTTTTTCTTCTGACATTCTGTGCTAGTACAAACTGTTGGCCATATAGTGTACAAATAGAATAAACTTTCCAGCAGCCTGGTCCCCTGTGACTGTGGGTTGTGCATCCTTGCATTAGACCAAGGGCAGAGTCAGGGGTTTATTGTCAAAGAGTGTTGTGGAGATCAGGGATGTTGGGTTGCTATTATTGCTATATGTGTTCTGTTTATAGACACTCTGTTCTTAGTATCCCTAAGTACATCATCTTTTTTCTCTCTGAGCTTTTCTTCCAGCACCAGTTAAAGTCTTCACTCCCAGTTATACTTCCGCCGCTAGTTTTAGCCTGCATACTTTTACCCAGACCACATCAAAGGAGTGCTGTTGAGAGTGCCCCAACACCAAAACTGTTGCCTGCTAGGTGAAATGAGAAGCGTCACTGAGTGCACATACATGTATATAATAATCCGATCTTAACCAAGTTTCTACAGTTATCCCATTATTCAAGTGGTCACGTAAACAGCATACTGCATCTGGAAATCATTTGAAATCCAAAAGAGAGGTGGATTTTAGCTTAGTAATCTGATTCTCAGTGCATGTATATCATTACTTGTATTCAATCGATTTTCTCAGTCTGTGTATGCGCGCTACAGTAACCCGACATGGTTGCCATGTCCACTTCTTCTAAAAGACTTATAATAAGCATCGCATTTCTGTTAGAGGTCCTACCTTCTGATCGACGCTAGAGGACAGCGTTGGTCTGGTTTTCGTGGTAGGATCTCTGGCAAGCTACGCGATTGCAGTAATTAATTCACCACACCTGGCTACTTAAGAGCCTCGCCAGCCGTAGTAGGTGTTGCGCCATTCAACCTGCACAACGCACATGCCCTCCAATCGCTGCTATGGCTCTACAGTGCGATCGCTTGCAGCTGTGTGTTCTGAGACCTCACCCGTCTCCCTGCTCTTATATAGAGCGCCCGCGCTTTTGTTATTTCTGTTTTATTATTTTGGTTAGGGATAGAGGACGGACTGGGCCCGCCAAGGGGCTCAGTTCACCTCACGCTGGAAAGTGTCGAGCAGTGTCGAGCGATCCTACGTTGCGGTGTGCAGGCACAGAACGGCACACAGCATCGGGCAGCAAGAGGAGGAAGCAGCCAGGAGCGAGACGCACCGCAACGCAGGATTGCTCAACGCTGCACACATGCTGTGCACGCGATCGGCATCGGCCCCCCCCCTTTCTCTGGGCTGGCGCGCGCGGGGGATTCTCCCCCACCCCTCTCTCTTCCTTTCTCTCCAAGGCGGACTTGAGCTTTTGTTTGTAAGAGGGAGATTCGCCGATCTTTCTCTTGCAGACAGAAGCTCAGTTTTTCTTTGTTATTTATTTATTTATATTTGATTAATTATCGTTTAATTTATTTCGTTTATTTCAGTTCATTAATACCATCTGGAGCTAACTGCATTTAGTAGGGTTGCCAACCGTCCCGTATTGTCCGGGACATCACGATTTATGGGCAATTTTGATTTCAGTCCCGTATTCCAATCACAGCCTCATTGGCCAATAACAAAACTGAAACTCCCGGGTGTAGTAGCTACGTTAGTGATAGACCTGTGTGTGTGTGTGTGTGTGTGTGTGTGTGTGTGTGCGCGCGCGCGCGCGCTGTGAGCGGAGCCTTATGCTGTCAAAATGAACAGTGAACCTGTAACGAAAAAAAGTCTTTGCAACTATAAAAAGAGCGAAAAGCCAAAAGACCAACCGCAGTAAACTTGGCTTGCGGTTGCGATTCGGAGCTTTTTTCGTCTCCCATTCCTTGATGAAGTCACTTTAAACTGTGATTAATGCTACATTTGGCTCGTCCTGATTTGTGCATTCAGATGACGTCATCATCTAAAGTGAAATCATTCGGCATTACATTTTAGGCCTTTATTTTCAAAAGCTTATAACTTCTGAAGGTGACCACTAAGATCACTGACACCTGCAGTGAGGTGACCAGGCTGATTTGTGAAACTTTTCACAGGCTTAATTCTGTCTGTACGTGGCTCGTATAAATCGTGAAGACGGAAAATGATAACACGCGAAATAATTAAGCCTTTAATTTAACTCCCCATAAAACCATCCAAGCAGGCCATAGAACTTCAAAAACTGATAATTTAGAGAATTAACACAGGTTAAAGTTACCCTCCATCAGATCTGAAAACTATCACAGATATCATTTTGTCTAATAGGCAGTTATTTATGTGTAGGCATTTTCTGATTTGTGAAAGCTTTCACAGATATAACTTTGTCTCATAAATTGTTGTAATGATATTATTTATTACTTTTAGGCATAATTTGATTTGTTAAAACTTTCACATATATAATTTTGAATAATACAAGTTTATTTACATAATATTTATGACTTTTAGGCATTTTCAGATTTGTGAAAGCTTTCACAATTCATTTTCTGAAAATTAATAAATATTATATAAATAAATAATATAATATTAATATAATTAATATTATTTAATTAATAATAATAAATATTATATAAATCAATTATATATATATATATATATATATATATATATATATATATATATAGTATATATATACATATATATACTGTATATATATGTATATATATATATATATATATATATATATACATATATATACAGTATATATATGTATATATATGTATATATATATATATATATACACATATATATACTGTATATATACTGTATATATATGTGTATATATATATATATATATATATACTGCTCAAAAAAATAAAGGAAATACTTAAACAGCACAATATTGTTACGGTTCGCCATATTAAAATGATGACGAACCGTATTAAACAAAAATATAAATGGGTTGGGACCCAAATGCAGTTAGCTCCAGTTGGTAATTATAACTAAAATGAGATAGATAAACAAAAGCAAAGGAAATGAAAGATATAAATAACTAAAGAAACTAAATAAATGATACGATTAATAAATGAAACTAAATAAACTAAACTGCATGCCGTAAACGTGACGTACGTTAATTCACAGCACGCTTACAACGTGCCTCCGTTGCGCAATATATGCACCGGGTCTGCACATGCGCAGCGCGCAGAACCCAATCGGAGCTTCCACGAGCACGTGCAGCTCCACCGCGGTTTAAACGCGCTCGCTGGGGCCTGACACGGTTGCAGGGAATGAAGAGGACGTGGTTATTTAACACTGCGTCCTCTCCAAACGTGATTGGAGAATAAATATCCCCGATCGTGGCAAGGAGGGGTGACGGTGTGAGAGAGGGAGACAGCGGGATAAAGGCTTAGAGCTGCAGGTGCAGCTCGACAAAAATAAAAAAATAATAAACAATGAAAAATGCTGACCCTGCCTATCTAGGGCCCTAACTTACCGGGCTGCCTCCTAGCAGCCTCCCATCTGAGGGACTTGATTCCCCCAGACTACCTCTATCCCTAACAAAAAACGAATGATAAATAAAAGAAATGAAAACACGCCGTCAGAAAGCCGGAGTGCAGCAGCGAACGCGTCTGTGTCTTCAAAAATGCCGGGTGCATCGAAAAGTCACGTGAGACTCCTGTCACGTGACCAAGAGTGTGAGGCAGTGGCACCACTGAGTCCATACGGTGTGTTTATATAGACAGGACTCCAGGTGGCGCCACTTACCCATAAATGGCCCGGGCAAGCTGACGCAGGTGCGATCGCGCTGCTGCAGCTCACGCCGTCAAACTGGGACAACTCCTGGCCAAACGCGGCCAGGAAGTGATCCCTAACAGTACCCCCCCCCGAGGGGCGTCGTCCCACCGCCCCTAAGCACAACCAAGCCCTCCCCTCGCCTGTCTCACCCGTTCAGGGCTGAGAAAGAGGGGCACAGTGGGGCGCCAATAGGGCGGGAAGGCCTTGAAATCTGAGCTGATGGGGAGGAGAAGACAGGCTATGGCCGGTCTGATGCCTCTAGTGGGCGTGGTGAGCGACCCAATGGCCTCAGGGACAGAACTGAGTGCTGGAGGATGCGGAGTGACACACAGTGCCTCAGAGGCGGAGTCCAAAGGCTCAGAGACAGAGCTAGAGACCGGAGCCCCAGGAGGGAAGCTCAGAGGCTCAGGGGTAGAGCTCGGAGGCTCAGGAGCAAAACCCGGCCCACGCGAAAAAGATGGGCGCGAGTCGTCTGGCCGGACGAGCAATGGGGAACACCCATGGCCGTGTGACGGGGCGACCGCGGAGTGCTCTGCAGCGACACTAGGTGGTACTGGAGGTGGCCTAGACCGGGGCGCGGGGATCGGGACCACCAATAGAGGTGCAGGAATGGAGGCAGCGGATCGCGGCACTGGAACTGGTCTAGACCAAGGCGCAGGGGTTGGCGGCAACGACCGGTGCGCATAATGCCCAGGCATGGAGCTAGACTGCTCAGACGCGGGGCTTGGAGGCGCATTGGGCTCCTGTACGTGGCCAGACAGCGGCAAATGCCTCACCGTGGAGTCAATCTGCTCTAACACGGGGTTTGAATGCGCGGCGGGCCAAGGTGCAGGGCGAAGGGGCGCCATACGCTCAGGCACAGGGTCTGACTGCCCAGGTGCGGAGCTGAAGTGCGTGGTGGACCCAGGTTCACCGCTGAAAGGCGCTGTTTGCGCTCCTTCCCAGCTTGAGCGTGCAATGCGCTCGTGAACGGGGCCAGGCGGTGCCACATGCCTCTCCGTGGAGCCAAACGGCTCAAACACGGGGCTTAAAGGCGCAATATGCTCCTGTACGGGGCCAGACGGCGCCAAATGCCTCACCGTGGAGACCGACTGCTCTAGCATGGGGCTTACGTGTGCGGCGGGTCCAAGTACAGGGCTAGGGGGCGCTATATGCTCAGGCATGGGGTCTGACTGCCCTGGTGTGAAGCTTAAGCGGGGAGAGCCCAGGTTCACCGCTGGGGGGCACTGTACGTTCACCCCTCCAGCTTGAGTGTTCTGTGCGCTCGTGAATGGGACTAGGCGGCGCTGTAAGCCTCCCCGTGGAGCTGATGTGCTCAAACATGGGGCTTAAAGGTGCATAAGGCTCCTGTACCGGACCAACGGGCGTGACAAGCTCTAGAACGGAGCTTCGTTGCTCAGGTTCGAGACTTGGCGGCACTATGTGCCCAAGTACGGGGTCAACGGGCGCTGCGAGCTCTAGAACGGAGCTTAGTTGCTCAGGTTCGAGACTTGGCGGCGCTATGTGCCCAAGTACGGGGTCAATGGGTGCAGCAAGCTCTAGAACAGAGCTTCGTTGCTCAGGTTCGAGACTTGGCAACGCTATGTGCCCAAGTACACGGTCAACGGGCACGGCGAGCTCTAGAACGGAGCTTACTTGCTCAGGTTCGAAACTTGGCGGCACTATGTGCCCAAGTATGGGGTCAACGGGCGCGGCGAGCTCTAGAATGGAGCTAGGTTGGCCCTCAGTGACCCTGAGGGACCCATCATGGGACCTACGGAGGCGAAACTCCGCATCAATGGCCAGGTCGTACAGCTCCATAATAGAGGAGGGTGGCTCGAGCTGATCCAGCTCGCTCAACACCTCCTTGTTAAGCGCCTGTGAAAAAAGGGCTATAAGGACCTGGTCATTGAAGCCGGAAGTAACGGCTAGGGTGTTAAAGTCCCCCACAATTCCAGGACTGACCTGGTCCCCTGTTTGAGGTCCAAGAATCCAGGGGTCCTAGGAGAGTTGACCCGTGGCCAAGGGGCTTTCCGAGAGGGAGCGCTGCGCTCCTGCAATGGGTCAAGGAGCGCAGGAATCGGTCTTTGTGACCGAGGCACAGGGGTCGGGGGCAATGACCGGTGTGCTGACTGCCCAGGCGTGGAGCTTCCTTGCTCAGACGCGGGGCTTAAAGGCGCTAACGGCTCCTGTATGGGGCCAGGCGGTGCTATATGCCTCACCGTGGAGTTTTTCAGCTCAGACACGGGACTAAAGTGCGCGGCGGGTCTAGGTACAGGGCCAGGGGGCGACATATGCTCTGGCATGGGGTCGGACTGCCCTAGTGCAGAGCAAGGGTGCGTGACGAGCCCAGGTTCAAAGCTGGGGGGCGCTGTGCGTTTGCTCTGCCAGCTTGAGCGTTCAATGCGCTCGTGAACGGGGCTAGGTGGCGCTAAAGGCTCTGGCATGGGGTCTGACCGCCCAGGTGCGGAGCTTGAATGCGCGACGAGCCCAGGTTCAACGCTGGAGGGCGCAGTGCGCTCCATTTCCCAGCAGGAGCGTGCAATCCGCTCGTGAACGCGGCTAGGTGGCGCTGTAGACCCTGGCAGGGGACCGGGTGGACTTGAGCCGTAAAGAATTCTATCCGCCTTCTTCCTCGCACGCTGATCGAGGCGGGTCTCTGCCAACCTGGCCAACTCAATCAGGTGGTCAAAGGAAGATGCGGGTGGGAGGAAGCACAGCTCATTGTCCACGTCGTCACTGAGCCCTGTTCTAAAGGGCCCCATGAGGGCCGGCCCATGCAAGCCGCTCTGTGGGCCTAGGGTGTTGAACACAGCCACATACTCCTGCACACTCGCAAAACCCTGATCGATGTTAAAAATGGTCATCGGTTCGGGGGCAGGAATAAGTGGCTGGGCGTCCGGATAGATGACGCTGCTGAATAAATCTATCCGGGCCCCAGATGGATGCCGACGGTGACGGCGACGAGGACTGGGCAATTTGGGAGGGTCTAAATAGAAAAGATCCTCAGCGTGAGGATGAGAATAGTCCTCAGCATGAGGGTGAGGCAAATCCTCAGCGAGAGGGTGAGGAAAATCCTCAGCGAGTGGGTGAGAAAAATCCTCAGCAAGAGGGTGAGGAAAATCCTCAGCGAGAGGGTGAGAAAGATCCTCAGCGTCTAAGCCACAGACGCTGAGGGGCCCCCCAAATGCCAGCCGCGACCCGGGTAGCGAAACCCGCCGTCTACGGCGTCTGGGGACCTCCATATTGGAGGTCCAACAGCTAACGCTGGGTCCCTTGGCTGGCCACTGCCTTCTGTTACGGTTTGCCATATTAAAATGATGACGAACCGTATTAAACAAAAATATAAATGGGTTGGGACCCATTGCAGTTAGCTCCAGTTGGTAATTATAACTGAAATGAGATAGATAAACAAAAGCAAAGGAAATGAAAGATATAAATAACTAAAGAAACTAAATAAATGATACGATTAATAAATGAAACTAAATAAACTAAACTGCACGCCGTAAACGTGACGTACGTTAATTCACAGCACGCTTACGACGTGCCTCCGTTGCGCAATATACGCGCCGGGTCTGCACATGCGCAGCGCGCAGAGCCCGATCGGAGCTTCCACAAGCACGTGCAGCTCCACCGCGGTTTAAACGCGCCCGCGGGGGCGTGACACGGTCGCAGGGAATGAAGAGGACATGGTTATTTAACACTGCGTTCTCTCCAAACGCGATTGGGGAATAAATATCCCCGATCGTGGCGAGGAGGGGTGACGGCGTGAGAGAGGGAGATGGCGCGATAAAGGCTTATAGCTGCAGGTGCAGCTCGGCAAAAATCAAAAAATAATAAACAATGAAAAATGTTGACCCTGCCTATCTAGGGCCCTAACTTACCGGGCTGCCTCCTAGCAACCTCCCGTCTGAGGGACTTGATTCCCCCAGACTACCTCTATCCCTAACAAAAAACGAATGATAAATAAAAGAAATGAAAACGAGCCGTCAGAAAGCTGGAGTGCAGTGCCTTCAAAAATGCTGGGTGCATCCAAAAGTCACGTGAGACTCCTGTCACGTGACCGAGAGCATGAGGCAGTGGCACCACTGAGTCCATACGGTGTGTTTATAGAGGCAGGACTCCAGGTGGCGCCACTTACCCATGAACTCCTGGCCAAACGCTGCCAGGAAGTGATCCCTAACAAATATAACACCAAGTGTTCCCTTTATTTTTTTGAGCAGTATATATAGATACTTTATTTTTTTGAGCAGTATATATATATATACTGCTTAAAAAAATAAAAAAATAAAAACTCTGATTACTCTGATTTAACTCACTCTCTTTCTATAAATACCTCACTTCCTGTGCACTTCTTCAGCTGGAATCTTCACTCACCATGTGGTTTCTTGGGTCCATTTTCTGCGCCTGTCTCCCTGTCTGGTTGGTCTCTTTGGTTAACTTTATGATAGTTGTTTCAGTGAGTCTGGTGTGACCTATGTTCAGTGTTGGACTTCCTTGTAGCTCCAATCTGTGTTGTTTAGTCTGTTTGTATAGTACATAGTCATGTTTCAATGTTGCATTGTTTTGCTAGCCTTAGTATTGCCTGTGTCCAGTAGCATTAGCCTATTGTTTGTCTCTATCAGCCTTGTGATTGTGTTAGCTGTATCTTTATATGTTGCTTCATTAGGTTGTTGTCTGTGTGTGTGTTAGCCTTGGTCTAGCACATGGTCAATGCCTTAGCATTGTCTGTATCCATTACCATTACATTTACAGCATTTAGCAGACGCCCTTATCCAGAGCGACTTACAATTGGTACAGTCTTACAATCCAAGCAATTGTGGGTTAAGGGTCTTGCTCAAGGACTCTACAGTGGCAGCTTGGCAGAGGTGGAATTTGAACCCTGGACCTTCTGGTCCAGAGTCCAGTACCTTGACTGCTAGGCTACCATTAGCCTATGGTTTGTAGGTTGTTGTCTGTGTGTGTTAGCCTGTCTATTGATCTAGAGTTTGTTCTGTTTGTTACCTTTGTATCACCACGTTCACTGTAAGTTCCCTTCTTTTCCATGACGAAGGATTCAATGGATGTATCCTTCGCCGAGGTTCTTTGCGCACTGTGATGGAAACTGGAAATTTGCTGTAGAGCAGACCGTCTCATTTCGGTTCAGACTTCACTGTGGTCTACGCAGCCTACGAAGGACATGCCTTCATAGACAGTGTAGACTGTGTCCTTTGAAGGATGCAGCCCCTGAAAAGGGATGCAGCTTTGGCTTTTTCAGTTGAACTGTGGTTTATTTTCCTCACAGGAGCTGGCAACCCCAGAATTATATGCAGTAAAAAGACTACTGAACAGTTTTGTGAAAACACAATATATGCTTAATGAAGTTATTAATTTAATTATTTAATTAAAGTTTGAAGTATACATCACATCATTCTGTGAGATTATTAATATATATGTATGTATGTATATGTATATATATGTGTGTATGTATATATATATATATATATATATATATATATATATTATATATAATATAATATATATATATATATTATATATATATATATATATATATACACACACACACACACACCACACACACACACACACACACACAGTGGGGCGAAAAAGTATTTAGTCAGTCACTGATTGTGCAAGTTCTCCTACTTGGAAGATGAGAGGTCTGTAATTTTCATCATAGGTACACTTCAACTATGAGAGACAAAATGAGAAAAAAAAATCCAGGAAATCACACTGTAGGATTTTTAAAGAATTTAATTGTAAATCATGGTGGAAAATAAGTATTTGGTCAAATGTTTCCTGTAAGTCTTCACCAGGTTTGCACATACTGTAGCTGGTATTTTGGCCCATTCCTCCATGCAGATCTCCTCTAGAGCAGTGTTGTTTTTTTTTTGTTGTTGTTTTTTTTTGGGGGGCAACATGGACTTTCAACTCCCTCCACCAATTTTCTATGGGGTTGAGGTCTGGAGACTGGTTGGGCCACTCCAGAACCATGAAATTATTTTTATGAAGCCACTCCTTCGTTGCCTGAGCGGTGTGTTTTGGATCATTATCATGCTGGAAGACCCAGCCATGTTCCATCTTCAATGCTATCGCTGATGGAAGGAGGTTTTGGCTTAAAATCTCACGATACATGGCCCCATTCATTCTTCCCTTAACACGGATCAGTCTTTCTGTCCCCTCTGCAGATAAACAGCCACAAAGCATGAGGTTTCCACCCCCATGCTTCACAGTAGGTATGGTGCAACTCGGCATTCTTTTTCCTCCAAACATGGCAAGTTGAGTTTTTACCAAAAAGTTAAATTATGATTTCATCTGACCACATGATATTCTCCCAATCCTCTTCTGGATCATCCATATGCTCTCTGGTAAACTTCAGAATGGCCTGGACATGTACTGGCAGGGGGACACGCCTGGCACTGCACGATCTGAGTCCCTCTTGGCATAGTGTGTTACTGATGGTAGCTTTGTTACTTTGGTCCCAGCTATCTGCAGGTCATTCATCAGGTCCCTCCATGTAGTTCTGGGATTTTTGCTCACTGTTCTCATGATCATTTTGACCCCACTGGATGAGATCTTGCGTGGGGGCCCCAGATCGATGGAGATTATCAATGGCTGTATGTCTTCCATTTTCTTACAATTGCTCCCACAGTTGATTTATTCACACCAACCTGCTTGCCTATTGTAGATTCACTCTTCCCAGCCTGGTGCAGGTCTACAATTTTCTTCCTGGTGTTCTTCGACAGCTCTTTGGTCTTGGCCATGGTTGAGTTTGGAGTCTGACTGTTTGAGGCTGTGGACAGGTGTCTTTTATACAGATAACGAGGTCAAACCGGTACCATTAATACAGATAATGAGTGGAGGACAGAAGAGCTTCTGAAAGAAGTTACAGGTCTGTGAGAGCCAGAAATCTTGCTTGTTTGTGGGTGACCAAATACATGTTTCTCACCATGATTTACAATTAATTTCTTTAAAAATCCTACAGTGTGATTTCCTGGATGTATAAAGTATGTATAAATAACACATAGACTGTCTATGTTGTAAATATTCTCAATTTTATTATATTAAATGTATTTATCAAGTATACATATAATAATTGATTACATTCTATATTTTATTTATTATATTGTCTTTTTAATATAATAATTTATTTATTATAAATTATTATATTCTCTAAATTATTATATTAAGCTTCTGTATATTTACACTGTTATTATAAATTTATTGATCAGGTAACTTAATTTAATTCTTACAAATTACATCTAGGCTGCTCAAGGAGGTTGGGTATGTTTTGAGTTCTGGTCCTCCCAACTTTTTTTCCTCATCACATTTAGGGAGTTTCCGCTTTTAAACTTGGTTTGCTGAGTTGGAGTTATGGGCCTAAATAGTTGTAAAGCTGTTTTGAGACAATGCTCAATTGTAAAAAAAAAAATGCTATATAAATAAACCAGACTTTGACATCTATGTTGCAATATCTGCACACAGGTGTGCAATATGATTTATAACCATATAGTATTTACTCTGTTAGGAGTAGTTCCCATGAGAAAAAAAGGGCTGTATCCTTTTCTTGCATGAAGAAAATTACTTGGTGCCAGTACTGCTAGTACAACACTATGTTGGGATCCAAAGACAATAATTTGTGTTAGCTGTGAATACTGACATTATCCAGGTTATTTCTGCTTCTTATGTCACAGTTTCATGTTTAGTCAAGGTGTATGATTTGGTGGTTAGTGCTTTATCGTCAGTTTTAAAATATTGTTCAACAGTACAGTATCAGACAACACCACATTTTAGAAACCTAATTTGGTACAGGGGACCCCTTTCCATTGTTTCTTAACCTCCTGAGACCTCGCATCCCCAAATGAGGACATGACGTTTTGGGTTTGCTGCTCCTCATACTTCGTTCTGCTTAACCCAGTCCTCATTTGTAGACATTCTTGAGCATTTCACAAAAACAAAAATATCTCCTGTTCAAAGACAGTGCTCAATTTTCATAGATAAAAACATCAGAGCTTTGAGGAGGGTAAAGAGGTCTCAAGAGGTTAAGGGTAAACACTAATTTCTGCATATTTAAATCTCCACCACTTTTAACCAGACAGCATAATACTGTGGAGTCAGAATGTTATAGTGAAAATATAATTTTCGGCCCAACCAAGGTGTTTGGAACCCAAGGTGAAGATCACAGACAGACTACCATGGAGTTTAGAAAACTGAAGTTTTATTAAATCACAATAAACAAGGTACGTGAGTAACGGCAGGAAAAACTAGTAACCAAAACAAACTGATACTAAGGAATCCAGAGTTCAAGATGACTGGCACGGGACTGAACGAAGAGGAGAACGGTGGAGGTGCAAGGCAAGCCTTCCCAGAGAATGCAGGCGTAGAACTGGAGATGAAAGGACGAACCAGGTAGGACTGGAGATGGCTGTATATGCAAATGATGTGACCAGGCAGGACACTAGGGAAGGGAAAAACAAATCATAAGTGGGGAAATCAAACCTGGCGTGAGAGCCGAAAACACAGGGCTGAGGCAGAACGAGGCAGATGAAACTTGGCACAGATACAAAGATAGATAAATAACTAGAACCAGAAGCTTAAGGAATACTAGGAGGCTAGCGTAGCAACAGGCTAGCGCTAGCAGTAGGATACAGGCAAGGATACCAGGCTAGGCTAACGCTAGGGTATCCACAGATAGCCAGACTAAATTCAAAAACTAGACAAGGCTGGACTAATACCAGATTGAGGGACATAAGAAATACTGGCTAGATACCGGATACGAGAGTGTACGATCTGGCAATCCACGGCTGCTTGATCTGAAGCTTTATGGAGGGCAATGATGAACAGGAAACGAGATACCGGTGTGCAAGGCAGAGTAGGAGTGGAGATGTGGATGGAAGCAGCAAATGGATCTGCGGGGAAGGCAAGCACAAACACGCGCAAGCCGGCAACCAAAACAAAAGCACGAGGAAAAAATGAAAGGAAAATAAACGGCAGGGAAAAGACGAGCGAAACGGGCGAAAACAAAACAGGACCATGACAGTACCCCCCCACTAACGATCGCCACTTAGTAAGAGATTTATCAAAAATAAATGAGGCGAGGATCCAGCAGCGTTCCTCTGGTCCGTAACCCTCCCAATCCACCAGGTATTGAAACCCCCGACCGCAGTGACGAGCCTTCAGCAGTCGACGGACAGTGAAGGTCTCGTGCCCGTCGATGACCCGGGCGGGTGGCGGGGGCCTGGACGGAGGGCTCAGGCACGAGAAAGCTACCGGCTTGATCTGCGAAACGTGGAACGCTGGGTGGATACGCATATAACGAGGGAGTTTCAAACGAACTATAGAAGGGTTAATAATTTTAACGATGGGAAAGGGACCAACATACCTCGGCGCCAGTTTCTTGGACTCGACCTTCAAAGGGATGGACGGAGGGCACGGCCTCGGCGTGTTCCAGGTTGGGGGCCAAGGACGGCAAATAGCCCAAGGAGGCTTCAAAAGGAGACACCCCCAAAGCAGAACTCGGCAGAGTATTGTGGGCGTATTCCACCCACCCAAGGTGCTGGCTCCAAGACGCAGGATTCTGGGCGGACAGGCAGCGCAAAGTGCCTCGATCTCCTGGTTAGCCCTTTCGACCTGACCGTTAAACTGGGGGTGAAACCCAGAGGTGAGGCTGGGCTGGGCCCCAATAGCCAGACAGAAAGCCTTCCATACTTGGGACGTGAACTGCGGTCCTCGGTTCGAAACAATGTCCACCGGGACCCCATGGATCTTGAAAACCCAATCAAATAGGACACTCGCAGTTTCCATATCCGAGGGGAGTTTAGGCAAGGATATGAGCCGCACAGCTTTAGAAAAGCGGTCAACAACCATGAGGATGGTGGAGTTGCCTTCGGAGATGGGGAGCCCATTTACAAAGTCCACCGCTATGTGAGACCAAGGCCGTTCAGGCACCGGTAATGGATTGAGTAAGCCAGCTGGTGGTTGGTGAAGGGTCTTACCCTGGGCGCAAGTAGTGCAGGCTGCCACGAACTGGCAGACATCCGTCTCCATACCGTCCACCAGAAGTACCTTTTAAGCAAGGCGAGGGTCCGATGGCTTCCCGGGTGGCCGGCAAATTTTGACTGGTGACCCCACTGGAGAACGGGCATCCTGGCCGAGGCGGGCACAAAGAGTTGGTCCAAGGGTCCACCCCCAGGATCTGGCTAAATTCCTGTGCTTCTCGGATGGTGCGCTCAATCACCCACGTCAACAGAGCCACCAGGCGGTCCGAGGAAATGATCGGTTCTGGGGAGTCATCCGAATTGTCCGAGGAGAACTGGCATGAGAGGGCATCAGGCTTCACATTCCTGGAACCAGGGCGATAAGTAATGGTGAAGTTAAATCGAGCAAAAAACAGAGCCCACCTGGCTTGACGAGAGTTTAATCTCTTGGCTCCTTAGATGTATGCCAGGTTCTTGTGGTCAGTCCAGACTAGGAATGGCTGGTCGGCCCCCTCTAGCCAGTGTCTCCACTCCTCCAACGCCAGCTTGACCGCCAGGAGCTCCCGGTTTCCCACATCGTAAAGCCCCCAGGTCCGACGCATCAACCTCAACGATAAACTGTTTGCCGGGGTCCGGTTGGGCCAACACAGGTGCAGAGGTGAACAAACGTTTCAGACGAGTGAAGGCTGCTTGGGCTTCAGAGGTCCAGGTGAACGGTAGCTTGGTGGACGTGAGTCTGGTCAGGGGGCCGCCACCTTGCTGAAATCATGAATAAATTTCCGATAAAAATTAGCAAACCCAAGAAATCTTTGAAGCTCCTTACGTCCGGAGGGCACAGGCCACTCTGCCACTGCCTGGATCTTGGAAGGGTCCGCCTTGATGCACCCCTGCTGGATGACAAATCCCAGGAAAGGGACAGACGAGCCGTGGAAAAGACATTTCTCGGCCTTCACAAATAACCTGTTCTCCATCAGGCGGGTGAGTACTAACCGGACGTGCCTTACATGCTCCTCCTTGGACCGGAAAAACACCAAAATGTCATCTAGATAAACAAAGACAAAGCAGTTAAGAATATAGGACATCATTCATAAATGCTTGGAAAACGGCTGGTGCATTAGTCAAACCAAACGGCATAACCAAATACTCAAAATGACCCAGAGGGGTATTAAACTCAGTCTTCCACTCGTCCCCACTCTTAGGGTGTAGTCACACTAGGCACGGTTGCCTGAATCAGGCCAGAGTCCGAATGGGGAGGGGGGAACAAACGCGCTCTGGCCCGCACTCACACTAGCCTCATACAGAAACGTGCTCCAGCGTGCTTTCGTCATGCTTTCGTCATCATCATGCTCGCTCGCGTAGCACACTTCATGGTTGTACATATGATCGGGTAATCACATACGTTTATGCCGTTCTTTGCTTTCGTTTTGTGCGTGCTGTGCAGCTGCCTCCGTAAGCACCAGATGTCGAAAAATAGTTAATCATCAGTACATTTATTATAAAGCTTATTAGGGCTGTGTGTCGCACAAAGAGAAACAAAAAGTCACATAGTAACTACAAGGATAAAGTTCGCTGTGCAGCCGAAATACAGCACATCGCATAATCCAGTGTTGTGCCAGTTCACAGCTTTTCTGAACTAGTTCAAGTTCAGTTCATACATGCTCAAAGTGAACAGTTCACATTCAAAGTTCACAATTTTAATTCTGAACTAGTTCAAAGTTCAGTTCATTTTACTTTTTTTGTGAGATATTCAAATAGACACTTTTTTTCACACTACAAGCTAGAAATCACTATACGTTCTTTGAAACTGCTCATTGTAGACATTTGCTCATGACACTGCAATTGTGTACGCGGCGTTGCTATGCCTACCCCGCTCTGCTGCAATTCATCACGGGTAACGTCGTGCAGAAGCCAGTTATTAACTAGCCAGTATGTTAACTATTCTCAGCCGGACACTACGTTGCCCGCAATGCATTGCGCACACAATGTCAAAACCATTTCTGTCTGGTGATACATGATTTAAGCGGCACCAGCGAGGAATACAGGAGGGAGGAACTTTCTGTAGTTGAGTTTCAAAAGAGAGAAAACAGATGTCACTCAGTTTTCAATGGAAAACAAATTCCAACGTTTCATTTACAGTGATGTCTGCCGTTCATGACACAATGTGAACTAATTCACGTTCAAGTTCTTTATTAAAAAATGTGTTGCGTTCAGTTCAACGTTCACGAAAAAATGAGCGTGTTCAATGAACGCGTTTTTTTGAACTCGTTCACGCACAACACTGGCATAATCAATGCACGTTATTATAAAGCTTATTAGAGCTGTGAGTCAGCGCCAACAAATAGAAATAAAAAAAACCATGTATAAGTATAAGCATAAAGTACACTGTGCAGCACAGTAAGCCAAAATAGAATGAGCTGCATTATCAATGCATTTTTATAAGTCGTATTAGGGCTGTCTGTCAGCGTTCTTTGCTTTCGTTTTGTGCGCGCTGTGCAGCTGCCTCCGTAAGCACGAGATGCCGAAAAATAGTTCATCATCAGTACACTTATTATAAGGCTTATTAGAGCTGTGAGTCAGCGCAAACAAATAGAAATAAAAAAGCCACGTATAAGTATAGAATCCGATGTGCAGCGTGAGAAGCCGGAACACTGAGCTGCATTATCAATACACTTATTATAAGGCTTATTCGGGCTGTGAGTCAGTGCACACAAAGAGAAACAAAAAGTCACATACTAAATACATATTAAATACAAGAAGGAAGTCCGCTGTACAGCACGATAAGGTGAAATACAGCGCGTCGCATAATCAGTGCACCTTATTATAAGGCTTATTAGGGCTGTAAGTCAGGGCGAACAAAGAGAAATAAAAAAGCCCTGTATAAGCAGAGAGTCCAATGTGCAGCATAAGAAGTTGGAAGACAATGCGCTGCATTATCAATGCACTTATTATAAGACATATTAGGGCTGTGTGTCAGCGCGAACAAAACGAAACCAAAGAAAGGCACAGAAGTATGTTATTACCCGATCATATATGTACAACAATAAAGTGCGCTGTGCTGTGTGGGCATGCCTGTGATGACGAAAGCTCGCCGGAGTGCGATTGCACTCACACTGCAAACATACCATGCTGGAGTCCAGCGAACCGCGCTGCGGCCCACCTATTTCAAGCAGGCCCCAGTGCGCTTCGTGAATCGGGCCCCGGCGCGATTGGGAGCACTCACACTAGCCAAACGAACCACGCCCGGGCTCGTTTGGCTAGTGTGAGTACACCCTTAATGTGGACGAGGTGGTAAGCATTCCGCAGAACAAGCTTAGAAAACACTGTAGCCCCCTGGAGTAGGTCAAAGCCCGACGACAGGAGGGGGAGAGGGTACCGGTTACGTTTGGTGATAGCATTAAGTCCGCGAAAATCAATACAAGGTCTCAGAGAGCCATCCTTCTTACCAACAAAAAAGAATCTGGCTCTGAGGGGAGAGGAAGATGGACGGATGAGCCCTGCCGCCAGCGACTGCGAAATATAGTTCTCCATGGCCTCCCTCTCAATACAAGAAAGGTGGTGTAGAAGACTGGTAGGGAGAGGGGCCCCAGGCAAGAGCTCAATGGAGCAATCATATGGCCGGTGGGGCGGCAGGCTCAAGGCACGGTCTCGGTCGAATACCCGGCGAAGGTCATGATAAACAGAGGGTACTAGGGACAGATCAATGTCTTCGGGTGGCCGAGAAACTTGGTGAGCCGATGGAGGGTGGGATAGCCAACAGCAGGCAACTCTGATGACAGTTCTCACTCCAGCTCGAGATTCTGCCTTGGCACCAGTCTATGGTAGGATTTTGCAATCTAAGCCAAGGGAAACCGAGGACAACCGGTGTCAAGGGCAATAGCAAAAGTGATGTGTTCATGGTGATTACCAGAGAGTACCAGGAGCAAGGGACGGGTTTGATGTGTGATTTGAGCAAGGAGCTTGCCATCCAAAGCATAAGCCCTCCTAGGGGTCTGGAGCATCTCCAAGGGAATGCCGAGTTTGGAGGCGAGGTCATGGTCCAGCAGGTTAACCTCCACCCCAGAGTCCACCAAGGCTTCCAGAGAGTGGGTGATGCTGGCGAGATGCAAGGTAGCAGGCAGCCGAAGATGTGGTCACCGGGAAACTGAGGGACTTGGTGAAGTACTCGTCAGGGCCCCCAGGTTCACCGACGAGTTGCCCCTTGGGCGGACGGAGCACATGGAGAGAGTGTGTCCAGCAACTCCACAATAGAAGCATAACCCCCCTGCTTTGTGACGATCGCGTTCTTGGGGCTTGAGACTGGCTCGGCCCAATTGCATAGGCTCTGGCTCCTCCGAGGCGACTGAGGGTGCAGGAGGAGTGGGTGGCTCGACTGGTGCAGTGGACCTGGTCCGCGGAGACTGTGACGCCTGGACCGAACGCTGGGACTTCTCCCAGCTGCGCTTGGCGAACGGCCAGAGCCACCAAAGCATCCAGGCTGGGTGGATCATCACGGGCCGCAAGCTCGTCTTTCAGCTGCTCTGACAACCCGGAACGAAACGCCTCCCTCAAGGCAGGTTTGTTTCACAAGGCATCAGCACAGATATTGAACTTGGCACAGATATGAAGATACATAAATAAATAGAGCTGGAAGCTTAAGGAATACTAGGAGGCTAGTGTAGCAACAGGCTAGCGCTAGCAGCAGGCTAGGATACAGGCAAGGATACCAGGCTAGGCTAACGCTAGGGTATCTACAAAAAGCAAGACTAAATTCAAAAACTAGACAAGGCTGGACTAATACCAGATCGAGGAACATAAGAAATACTGGCTAGATACCGGGTACGAGAGCGTACGATCTGGCGATCCACGGCTGCTTGATCTGAAGCTTTATGGAGGGCGATGATGAACAGGAAACGAGATACCGGTGTTCAGGGCGGAGCAGGAGTGGAGACATGGATGGAAGCAGCCAATGGATCTGCGGGGAAACATGCGCACTCCGCCAACCAAAACAAAAGCACGAGGAAAAAATGAAAGGAAAATAAACGGCAGGGAAAAGACGAGCGAAACGGGCGAAAACAAAACAGGACCATGACACAGAAACTTGTGATTTGCATATGCATTACTCTGCTCAGGTTGGTAATTGTTTAATAAGTGCATGTGTGTAACTAATAAAATACCTTCTACTGTCTCTCAGACCAACAGACTTATAATTAACGAAAAAAATATTTTCCAATGGAGAATATAGATAGAGGCAAAATTTTAGATAGAATGAGTTGGAAAAGCAGGGTTGGGCTTTCAGTTTAATATATATTTTTAACATATTTTCACAGTTTATAATTGCCTTAATTCCGACACCAAAACATTGACAATGTCAATCTGTCTTTAGTTCATCCCAAAGATGTTTTCTAAGTTGATACCTGGGCTTTGTGCAAGTCTGTCAAGTTCACCAAAGCCATTATAAAAGAGACAAGTTATTTGCTACTTCATTGGGGCAGATATTTGATCTGTGAATCCAAAAGACAGTATTACTCCAGATGGTGCATGTCTAGTGCAGACAATAGCACTGTGCATTTTGATTTTAGGATTGCATGTTAGTGAATGACCATGGAAACCCAATTTCTGAAGCTCCTTGTGAATAGTTCTTGTGCTGTAGCTTCCTGAGGCAGTGTCCATCAGCACTCTGGAGACTGAGACTCTGTTATCCTGACATCGTGAGTCATAATCATCTGTGTCTGATCTGAGAACTGTAGGGGGTCCTCATGGTCTATAACCAAGATCTGAAGCTGTTTGGGGGGGGCGACAATGTGTTGGAATAAAGGCCAAATGAACTGGGGTTGGAGGTGTTATAGGGTGCGGGATAGTCGACTGTGAGTTGACTCTGTTGAAGAACATATTCAGCTCAATAGCTCTATCAAAATTCACAACAGTTCATAAATACTAAACTCGTTCATCTGATTTGTGCACACAAAATGACAGAATACAGACTATTACAGCCATGGAAGCTTGTAGTATTTCACAATTTTTGTTGCAGTATGTAACTTCTGGGCTCTGACAACAGCTGAGTAAATAAGAAAATTATACAAATCTGGGGGAACTGTCCAGTATAACAAAGATATCATAAGATATTTAGAAAAGTAACATTTGGAATACTTGAACAGCAGTAAACAAATCAGCTTCACTCTTCCATCCTTGCACGCATTCATCTGTTCACCCATCTGTTTACCATCATGCCAGTATGTTTATACATCAAGTTGTCATGTGAGTTGATCGATTACAGTCCTTCCTCCAAAAACATGGCCAAAATCTAGATTTTTTTTTTCATTTGCCAAGTTATTAAGTCTATTTATGAGTGAAATGAATGATTGTTTGGTTGTGCACGTTGCATATTATACCATCAATGAAAACAATAAGGGCTGTGGAGGTATGAATTGGTGAAATAACCCAATATTTCACATAAATGAAATTGCACCACTTAAATAATTTATTAAGTCTGAGCAGATAACGGAACACTGTATTTCTGCTGTGCCAGCAGAAAAACACCCATATAGTGAATCACAGAGATTTCCCTTCCATTGTTCAGTAAGCAGACAAATGTACAGCAGAGCTGTTTGGACAAAGGCTCCCAAAACAGATATTGTTATTTTAAATGGACTGATTCGGTGCTTCCGAAGATGGCCTTAGATCCTGACTATAACATGTGCATTACAGTCCACATGTATGACAAATAGGACAGGGCATTCAACAAACTCTTGCCACAAAGCTACTCAGACCGCACCAGAGGGCAATAACTCCCTTCCTCCTTCAGTGACTCTGTGTACTGGACTAAATGATCGCAATACATATATGTTTAGGATGACAAGATGTCCTGTTTTTCCTAAGAAATTCCAGTGTTTCAGTCCATGTCCCAGTGTCCTGACTTACTTTTTAAAAATATCTACATTTGTCTCATATTTCAGAAAATGTGAAATGTATACTGTAAAAACCATTACAACGACAATTTCACTGGATGTCATTTAATTTTCTCTTACTTAACTCAGATAAAACTGAGGTTCTATTAGTGGGACCCAAGACTGTGAGAGACAGGTTGGCTACATCTATCCTAAATCTAAATGGCTGTTCGGTATTGCCCAGCCCATCTGTAAAAAACTTAGGTGTCATATTTGATTCAGATATCTCCTTTGATGCGCACATTAGCAACATCACTTGAATTTCTTTCGCTAAACTTAGAAATATCCTCTCTTTTACTGATGTGGAGAAACTGGTTCATACGTTTATAATCTCAACGTTGGATTACTGTAACACTTTACTTACTGGATGCTCTAGTAAATCTATAAATAAACTTAAATTAGTTCAGAATGCAGCCGCCCGAGTGCTAACTCGAACTAGAAAATTTGGTCATATCACTCCTATTCTATCATCACTACACTGGTTACCAGTGAAATTCCGCATTGATTACAAAATACTTCTTATAACTTATAAAGCTGTACATGGCCTGGCCCCACATTATCTGAGTGAACTCTTAGAGTTTTACAATCCAACTCGTCTACTTCGTTCGCAGGGTACAGAACTTCTTTTCCTAGAATTAAAAAAGTCACAGCAGGGAGAAAGGCTTTCTCATACATGGCCCCCCAACTATGGAATAAACTTTCCACTTTCGTTCGAGACTCAGACACTCTCCAAATCTTTAAGTCTAGGCTAAAGACATACTTATTTTTGCAGGCTTTTGACAAGATTTAGACCGCGATACATGGCTTAGGTTACTGGGGCCGGAGTCTGGAGTCATGTCTGGCCTGCGTGGAGTGTTGGGTGGGCGGTCTGGCTGTACTGGGCTTCGGTCCTCTTGATCTTGGCTTGTGCATCCTTGCGTTAGACTAAGGGCAGAGCTGGGGATTCATAGTCAAAGAGTCTTATGGTGATCAGAGACGTTGGGTTGCTATCTTCTGCCTCCTGTGGGGTTGCCAATGTCTCATGTGATCCCTCTTGGCTATGTTACCTTCCGGTTCTCCTCTTTCTAGCTATGCTGCTATAGCTAATGCTGCCGGGGTATTATGCTACACATGGCATCAGTGATTGTTAATAGACACTGTGCTCTTAATCAATAACTAATTACAGTTTCTGTTTTCTCTCTGAGCTGTGTTCCGGTACCAGTTCCAGCCCCACACATGATGTTAATCTGATTCAGCTTCACTCAAGCTGTTTCCGTCATCAGCTCCAGTCCCACCATACCCGGGCCACACCAGAGGGCAGTAACTCTCACCCTCCTCCGATTATCTGGGGACGAAGTGCCGCCAAGGACTTTCCTGCTTAGACTCAAGATCCTGGAGTGACTCTGTGTATCGGACTACTTAGTGCCGATGTGCATATTTTACTTAAGCTATGACTCCATGACTTATTAGTTTAGATAAATTAGTTTCATTCTTACATTTATCATCAACACTGCCCAAGGAGGTTGGGTCTCTTTTTGAGTCTTAGTCCTCTCAAGGTCTCTTCCTCATAACACTTAGGGAGTTTTTCCTTGCCAATGTCGCTCTAGGCTTGCTCAATTTGGGATTGGATGTAGATATTGGGAGATAAACTAAAATTGTAAAGTTGCTTTGCGACAATGCTCCATTGTAAAAAGTGCTATATAAATAAATCTGACTTGACTTGACTTGACTCCAGGCCCGTCTGAAGTTTACGAGAGATCATATGGATGATCTAGAAGAGGATTGGGAGGATATCATGTGGTCAGATGAAACCAAAATAGAACTTTTTGGTAAAAACTCAGCTCGTCGTGTTTGGAGGAAGAAGAATGCTGAGTTGCGTCCCAAGAACGCCATACCTACTGTGAAGCATGGGTGGAAACATCATGCTTTGTGGCTGTTTTTCTGCAAATGGGACAGAACAAATGATCCGTGTTAAGGGAAGAAAGAACTAAGCCAAGTATCATGAGATTTTAAGTCAAAACCTCCTTACATCAGTGCAAGCACTGAAGATGGAACATGGCTGGGTCTTCCAGGATGACAATGATCCCAAACACACTGTAAAAAGCATTTCAAGGTCCTGGAGTGGCCTATCCAAGTCAAGTCAAGTCAAGTCAGATTTATTTATATAGCGCTTTTTACAATGGAGCATTGTCTCAAAGCAACTTTACAAGTTTAGATTATCTCCTAATAACTACGTCCAATCCCAAATTGAGCGAGCCTAGGGCGACAGTGGCAAGGAAAAACTCCCTAGTTCTAGGAAGAAACCTTGGGAGGACCAAGACTCAAAAAG
>JAJAGP010005479.1:0-5000 GCA_025084515.1 Ancistrus triradiatus
GAGAGCAGTGGCTTTCTCCTTGCAACCCTGCCAAGCACACCATTGTTGTTCAGTGTTCTTCTGATGGTGGACTCATGAACATTGACATTAGCCAATGTGAGAGAGGCCTTCAGTTGCTTAGAAGTTACTTTGGGGTCCTTTGTGACCTCGCCAACTATTACACGCCTTGCTCTTGGAGTGATCTTTGTTGGTCGACCACTCCTGAGGAGGGTAACAATGGTCTTGAATTTCCTCCATTTGTACACAATCTGTCGGACTGTGGTTTGGTGGATTCAAACTCTTTAGAGATGGTTTTGTAACCTTTTCCATCCTGATGAGCATCAACAACTCTCTTTCTGAGATCCTCAGAAATCTCCATTGTTTGTGCCATGATACACTTCCACAAACATGTGTTGTGAAAAGCAGACTTTGATAGATCCCTGTTCTTTAAATAAAACAGGGTGCCCACTCACACCTGACTGTCATCCCATTGAAAACACCTGACTCTAATTTCACCTTCAAATGAACTGCTAATCCTAGAGGTTCACATACTTTTTCCAATCACTAACATGTAATATTGGATCATTTTCCTCAATAAATAAATGACCAATTATAATATTTTTGCCTCATTTGTTTAACTGGGTTCTCATTATCTATTATTAGGTTTTGTGTGAAAATGTGATAATGTTTTAGGTCATATTTATGCAGAAATATAGAAAATTCTAAAGGGTTTGCAAACTTTCAAGCACCACTGTACTGTACTTTGCATCATCTGTAGATTACTTACAATACAGCAATAATAAACATAAATGCTATGTAAATTAGTTTTTTTTCTGTATTGTTTAGGGGATAATGGCAATAAAAAAGTCTTTACATGTAAACGTGTTATTCCACAAACAATGTGCATGTGTGAAGAGCAGCTAGCGGGGGAAAAAATGGTTGCCAGATCCGCCTATTCTTAGAGATTTCGCTTCTTTTGAGCTTATTTACATAGACCAGGTGGGGATACTCTTGTGGGATTCAGCAATACTAGAATCAAATAGAGTCTCCACTAAACGGCTATCGAACACTTTGTGGAGATGCAATATATACTCATGAAAATTAAGAATTTGATTATTTAATAGTAAAAATTGAGGTTTACGTCACATTTTTCTGAGAATTATTGGCTGGTTGCAAAGTAGAAATCTGATTATTGCCTGAATTACGTAAATTATCTGATTATTCAAGTGCATGTATACTCTTTGATCGGAGTACTGACAAAATCAGATTTTCTGCAGTTATGGGATTATTAAATGCATGTAAACTCACTCAATGATGCAGTGGTCAAAACCACTGAGATCACATTTTGTACCTGAAGCTGCTGCCTCCTATCTGCATGACTTTGCATTGCACTGCTGCCACATGATTGGCTGATTAGATAATTGCCTTAATGAGTAGGTGTATGGGTGTTACCAAAAAAAGTGCTCAGTGGCTGTAAATCTCTTTTAGACAGACCAATTGCATGCAGGCAGAGGTCTCACAGTGGAAAATGGGAATAGGGAGACTGATTATTCAGGGTGGGTGGAGCCCTTAAATGGGTGGGTGGGGCCCTTAAATAGGTTAAAATAATTACTGCTTTACACATAACTAAGAAATGGGTGATACACATGGGTGAAGATCACTAGCAGCATGGGTGGGATTTGATTAGACAGTTTTTACAGAAGTTGAAGCTTCTCATTTATGCATGACCAACAACAAGGTTCTGCACCTGCCCACTGCTAAAGGTCTTTCCATGGGTGATTCCTTGCTTTCTCTAGAGTTCAACAGATGCAGTGCTCCTGAAAGTTTAATAAGAAAGAAAGCTGTACTCATGCTCAGTAGCACGTTCCCATTCAGCAGTGTGTGCCTCCGTCACCATGGTCACTGCTGGGATAATGCGGTAAACAAATACCGTTGAATTGAGGTCTGCTATCTTCAGGATCTGCATTGTATTGATAGGATTTTTGTGGAAAGGAGATAATTTTATGCTCAATCTGTGTTGCCTTGTTTGTTGAACACCTTACTGCAAAATTATAGGACCTTTATTGCCACTCAATTGAGAGTTTTGGAGTTTTGATATCTGATTAATTGGTGTTATGTCATGTCTTGGCGAGAGTTTAACGAGAGTTTGGTAGAGCGATCTATACTGTATCATAGCGGAGATATGGAAAGGATACTATGATAAACAATGATAAGTAATTTAATGTTTAAAACACTTACATTAACCAACAGTTGGTCAAAATCATTAACACAAAGCTTATTTTATAATAAAGAGTTGAAAAATCTCATGTAATTTAGTGAGTAATGATTTGAAAGTGAAAGCAAAACACTCTTGATGAACTCTGGGGACTAGCATACAGTGGTGCCTGAAAGTTTGTGAACCCTTTAGAATTTTCTATATTTCTGCGTAAATATGACCTAAAACATCATCAGATTTTCACATAAGTCTTAAAAGTAGATAAAGAGAACCCAGTTAAACAAATGAGACAAAAATATTATACTTGCTCATTTATTTATTGAGGAAAATTCCTCATATTCCAATATTATATATAAAATATATAGTGAGTGGCAAAAGTATGTGAACCTCTAGGTTTAGCAGTTAATTTGAAATTAGAGTCAGGCGTTTTCAATCAATGGAATGACAATCAGGTGTGAGGGGACCCTGTTTTATTTAAAGAACAGGGATCTATCAAAGTCTGCTCTTCACAACACGTTTGTGGAAATTTCTGAGGACCCCAGAAAAAGAGTTGTTGCTGCTCATCAGGCTGGAAAAGGTTACAAAACCATCTCTTGTGTACAAATCTAGACTGCTGTTTTCAATTAAATTCAGTTGTTTTAAATTCAAGACCATTGTTACCCTCCCCAGGAGAGGTCGACCAACAAAGATCACTCAAAGAGCAAGGCGTGTAATAGTTGGCAAGGTCACAAAGGACCCCAGGGTAACTTCTAAGCAATTGAAGGCCTCTCTCACATTGGCTAATGTTAATATTCATGAGTCCACCATCAGAAGAACACTGAACAACAATGGTGTGCATGGCAGAGTTGCAAGGAGAAAGAAACTGCTCTCCAAAAAGAACATTGCTGCTGGTCTGCAGTTTGCTAAAGATCACGTGGACAAGCCAGAAGGCTATTGGAAGAATGTTTTGTGGACGGATGAGACCAAAATAGAACTTTTTGGTTTAAAAAAAAAACGTTATGTTTGGAGAACGGAAAACACTGCACTCCAGCATAAGAACCTTATTCCATCTGTGAAACATGGTGGTGGTAGTATCATGGTTTGGTCCTGTTTTGCTGCATCTGGGCAAGGATGGCTTGCCATCATTGATGGAACAATGAATTCTGAATTATGTCAGTGAATCTTAAAGGAAAATGTCAGGACATCTGTCCATGAACTGAATCTCAAGAGAAGGTGGGTCATGCAGCAAGACAACAACCCTAAGCACACAAGCTGTTCTACCAGAGAATGGTTAGATAAGAATAAAGTTAAGGATTTGGAATGGCCAAGTCAAAGTCTTGACCTTAATCCAGTGAAAATGTTGTGGAAGGACCTGGAGCAAGCAGTTAATGTGAGGAAACCCACCAACATCCCAGAGTTGAAGTTGTTCTGTACAGAGGGATGGACTAAAATTCCTCCAAGCCGTTGTGCAGGACTGATCAACAGTTACAGGAAACATGTAGTTGCAGTTATTGCTGCACGGGGTCTTCTCTGAAGGCTATTGTGAACCTGAATCACTGTATGCTGAATTGTGACTCATGAATCAGTCGGTTTGACTCATCCAATTTTAAGCAAGTGTGCCGAACAACGAGAACTGAGATAAGACAGTGTGTGTCAATATACTTATGTGACGGAATGAGAAAAGCTTAAAAAGAAGTGTCCAAAATTGTTGACCACCTTTACCAATACTCCATATAGTGCCCCATATAGTATGTAGAATGTGCTTAAAAGACAGTTCCAGAACATACGAGACAGTTACAGAAAATGCAGTAATGTTATTAAAATATTACCGTGGTAACATGTATGACAGCCCTGCATATATACTGTGTGCATGTACTGTATTGGTGTAGTGATGTGTAGCCCAATCAAGTAAACAATGACTTGCTATACTGGCATAGAACACAAAAAAAAAGGAAAACCTTCCACTAAATTGTGTCTTGTCACTTCACTTTCTTTGCTAAATGACAGGGAGGCTGTAATCAGCTGGCAGTCCCTCCAAATGTTCAATGGTGTGGAATGTGTCCATCACTGAGGATATCAGTATCGCTTTGTGAAATGGAGAAAGGGCAGAGAGACCCATGAAGATAAAGCAGTTGGACAATGTGCCAGTGATTTATGAGATGGTTGAATTCGGCTATTGTCTGCTCATATCCTGTTATCACAGGCTGTGACCAGCAAGTTGTGGTGCTACACTGATAATGCTAATAGCCTATGTATAATACAAGAGGCAAATGGACATAAAATTGCATGGAGACATAAAACACACATGGAAAGTGGGATGTGCAGTCAGTGTAGATTAAGGGCTTTGTTTTTTATTTAGCAACTGCTTGAGTCAAAAAGGGTAGCCCAACCAGGCTTAAGAAACAAATGTTCAATGGCTTGTTAACTAAAACTTAGAACTGTTTAAACTGTTAAATTCTTATTAAAGTACTAATTCTAACTTAATACTACTGTCAAGTCTAGTTAGGCAAGGATCACTTTTCATTGCTGAGTAATGTACCATCATTAGATTACATTCATTCATTTCCATACCTACTGAAAACAGTTAAGACTCATGGGGAGCCAGGTCCTAACCGGCAGCAGAGGGTGCAAGACGGGAACCAATCCATCACAGGGCACAGGGATAATTTAGAGACACTAATTGACCTAATGCATGTCTTTGGAATTTGGGTGGAAAGCATAGCACCTGTGGGAAATTCACACAGACTCTGTGAGAACATGCAAACTCCACCCAGAGTCCAGGCCAGAAATCAAACCAGGACTCTCTGGAGCTGTAAGAGGTCAGCGC
>JAJAGP010005479.1:10000-32906 GCA_025084515.1 Ancistrus triradiatus
TTGTGTGTGTGTGTGTGTGTGTGTGTGTGTGTGTGTGTGTGTGTGTGTGTGTGTGTGTGTGTGTGTGTGTGTGTGTGTGTGTGTATGTATATGTTTACATGTATATATGTGTGTGTGTGTGTGTGTATGTGTATATATGTGTGTATATATATATATATATATATATATATATATATATATATATATATATATATATGTATGTATGTATGTATGTATGTATGTATATATATGTATGTATATGTATATATGTATATGATTGGTCTTGAGGTAACCTTGTCTATAGAACCTTGTGTGTGTCGCTGAAATGGCCACTGATGCTTATAGCGATGTTAAATACACCAAATAAACAAGTAAACTAAACATGAATAAGTGGCTGAATATTTAATACAGGGGTCACACCTTGCTTTTACAGCACCTTTCCCCATTAAGACTTCTTTACTGGCATTCATTAGCTTGGGTCAGGGAGGTGTCCCCAGTGGAATGAATGTGTTTTGTGGCATTGTACTGTGTAATCGGTCAACCACTAATAAACAACTAAATGTTAGAGGTTGGATTGTTGTTGGACAGAGTTTAAAGATATTATGCAGTGATTTTCAACCTTATTTTCTATCTGCTGCTTCTTTAGTGTACGTACAGTTACCACTATGAAGAAGTGTGACACATTGAGGTTTAATGAAAACTTACTTGGAGGGGTTATGGAGGTGTTCTCGATCTCCACTGCTGAAGTTCACTCTATAGTTGTATTAGATAGAGATTAGGTTGAAAAGTTCTGAAGCCAAAGAATCATTGAGGAACCATAAAAAGGGCCGATCATGATACCTTGCATTTGTCTCGTCACATTTTTCTCACGGTTAAGCACATGTTGATGCACCATTTATGCTCTGGTTTGTGTTCTCTCTGTGCAGATGAACTGTACAGACAATAGTCTGTCTGACCGGGACAACAATGGTGCCACTGCTATGCATTTTTCTGCTAGTCGAGGCCATGCCAAGGTTCTCAGCTGGCTTCTTCTCCATGGAGGTGAAATTCTGACCGATGGCTGGGGTGGGACACCTCTCCATGACGCAGCTGAGAACGGAGAGCTGGAGGTGGGTGTGAGGGTGCACCTGTCTTATAATATTTCTAAATTCTATTGTGACATTACAATATGTGTATAAACATTAAACCAAAGAATGGTTAAGGAAGAATAAAGTTAATGCTTTGGAATGGCCAAGTCAAAGTCCTGACCTTAATCCAATCGAAATAATGTGGAAGGACCTGAAGTGAGCAGTTAATGTGAGGAAACCCACCAACATCCCAGAGCTGAAGCTGTTCTGTATGGAGGAATGGGCTAAAATTCCTCCAAGCCGGTGTGCAGGACTGATCAACAGTTACAGGAAAAGTTTAGTTGCAGTTATTGCTGCACGGGGGGGTCACACCAGATACTGAAAGCAAATACTTTTGCCACTCACTAATATGTAATATTGGATCATTCTCCTCACTAAATAAATGACCAAGTATAATATTTTTGTCTCATTTGCATAACTGGGTTCTCTTTATCTACTTCTAGGACTTGTGTGCAAATCTGATGATGTTTTAGGTCATATTTATGCAGAAATCTAGAAAATTCTAAAGGGTTCACAAACTTTCAAGCACCATGTAGGATTTTAAATGCGTATTTATTTCCTCCATAGCTGTTGATGTAATCACACTGTGCATTAAGCAGATTTCTTTCAAACCAACTCATTTTGTAAAGATGGCGTGAGATTATGAATGAATATAGGATACGTTTAATGTTTTTATCTCTGCTGCCACATGTTGTGTATATTTGGTGTGCATTACTTGTTTGTGCTCCTAGCTGTAGATTAACTCACGCAGGAAGTTGAGCTGAATGTGAGCTTGCCACACAGGTGCCTGGTAGTCTTGATGCAAAGTGAAAAAACGTTATTTGCATGACTTGTACAACAATGCCCATGTGATCTTGCACAGTTGATTTTTCCATTGAAATATTTTGTAGACTTAAATGCCTGAATATGTCAGTCCTGTTCTAGTTTGATGTCTTTGTTTTGCAGGATGTATACATGTTACTGTTATCATTTGTGTATCATTTTAGTATTGCTAGAAGACTATTAATTGAATTTTTCCCATAAGGAATAATGTAAATTGAATTACTCCATTCCAGACCCCCAGCAAATCCACACTGTATAAGGCATTATATGCATTAATGGAGTTGTATTGTACAGGTGCTCCCTGATTTATGAAGGAGATATGTTCAAACAAATCTATCATAAGTTAAATGTATCATGAACTGAGGAGTTTAACGAGTGTTTGATAGAGCGTTCTGTACTGTATCATAGCGGAGCTTTTGATAAGTAATGATAACAAGTGAATGTTTAAAACACTTATACACTAAAATACAGTTGGCCAAAATCATTAACACAAAGCATATTTCATAAAACAGTGTTGAAAAATCTCATGTAATTTATTGAGTAATGGATTGAAAGTGAAAAGTAAAAGCAAAACACTTACTCTATTGGTGAACTCAGGGTGCTAAGCTAACTGTAGCTTGTGTTCTGGAGGACTGACTCGTATAACTTATCTTTTTAGGATCCGTGGAGACTTATTTGCACTAAGAATACTGTACTGTAGATGCAAACATAAAGAAAAACACGATAAACAAAGTGGAGTGCTTCACTGAGCAAGGGCTATCATGAACCTGAATTACTGAATCACTTTGTACTGAATCGTGAATTATGAATCGAGTTCCGGTTGGAACAAGTCACGTTGCTCGACTCGTATAAGTTTAAGTAAGTACCAAGCAAACGTTGAGAACCGAGACACATTTTTCTAGTCAAAATGCGTCGAGAACCGAATGTGACAAGTTCTGAGGTGGTCAAGAACCGAGGTATAATCAACATAACAATTAGGATGAAATGTTGAATCTTTGAAAAAATACATACATTTCAGAACGTATTGGTATTTGGTGTTTAGGTCAGGTGACTGTGGAGAAATGTCCATGACAGTCTGTCCTTGATCTGCTTTGCTC
This sequence comes from Ancistrus triradiatus, assembly GCA_025084515.1. Taxonomy (NCBI): domain Eukaryota; kingdom Metazoa; phylum Chordata; class Actinopteri; order Siluriformes; family Loricariidae; genus Ancistrus; species Ancistrus triradiatus. Next base: position 13,026 of record JAJAGP010005479.1, read on the forward strand.
TTCTTGTAGTTGAGATGTGTTTTTGGGTCATTATATTTGTAATGAGAAACACTGTATTGGAAGCATTTACAGTTTTTTGGCCCCCACTGTATCTGCCACACAAAACAGTACTAGGGTTTCTGCTGCATAACCATCCTTTTTAATAACAAACCATTGGAAAGCCTTGAGATGCTTGTGCTTAAAAGAAAAGCTTCCTCCTGGCAATGCTGCAATCTTCTGCAGAACTCCTAACAATAACCCTTCGAGGCATTTTGCCTCCCTAGCCAGCCTTTTCAGAGTGGGTGGGGGAAAATACATTAGCTTCTTCCTCCAGGTCATTTCATTACAGCTCTGGTTGTGTTAAACATTGTGTTAACTATGACCTTTATAGTCCTTGATATGGGCATATTTATAGCCGTTGTCTAATTTATGAAGGTCAACACCCGTCTGTAATCTATGTAATCTATGCCATATTGACAAATGACTAAGGAAATGTGGCCTTTATTTCACCTCATATTTATATCCCAGTAAAAGAACATGGCTGCTTAACCTCTTGAGACCTCATTACCCTCCTCGGAGCTCTGATTTTTTTTAATGTATAAAAACTGAGCACCGTCTTTGAACAGGAGGTATTTTTGTTTTTGTGAATTGCTCAAGAGTGTCTACAAATGAGGACTGAGTTAAGCAGAATGAAGTATGAGGAGCAGCAAACCCAAAACGTCATGTCCTCATGTGGGGACACGAGGTCTCAGGAGCTTAAGAGTTACTAAACCTTTGGTGAGATTAACCACGAGACATTTTTCTTAACCTTTTTAACAAGGGTTCCAGTAATTTCAGAGCTGACAGCATGTCAGTGAGTATGTGAGTATTACACTCACCCTTGATCAGGAAGTAACTGTGCATGTCTCATTGTCACTCGTTACCTCTTTGTCGTTACAGTGTTGTCAGATTCTGGTGGTGAATGGAGTGGATCTTGGCATACAAGACCAGGATGGCTTTACTGCAGCAGACCTGGCTGAATACAATGGGCATATGCAGTGTGCCAAGTACCTTCGCACTGTTGAAAACATGGTAAGAAACACTTGTACAGTTCAGAATTACAGTAATACAACTTCAGTTGATATACACAGATGGCAAAGCAAAAGAGAAGACTTTTAAAGCATATTAGCTGCAGGTACTCTTGCCAGGTGCTGTAAATGCAGTCCAGTTATGTTCTTTGCTGCTATGAGATGGCTGAAATAGTACACCATATGTTATTATATATTAATTGAAAATCTTTGCTGTTGATGTAGAGTATTTTTCCTGCATTTCTCTTAGAGTGTAGAACATCGTGTCTTGTCCCGGGATCCCTCAGCAGATTTTGAGTATAAGCAACCTGACTCAGGCTTATCATCTCCGAATGCCACACTAAACACAGGAGCCAGTTTTAATGTAGGATCTCCCTCCAGTTCAATATCTAACTACAACTCATCCAACTCCAGCCAGTCCAGCACTGGACAGAAGAAGAGCAGCTCACCAGTACTACAACTACAAGCAGGTGAGAAAGTCTTGCATGAATGAATCTTGTATTACTTTGTTTGGATAAGCCCTGACTACTGCACAAAAGCTGCAGTAAAAAAGCAGCTCTCATGGAAACTAGGTGTACATGGAGTGTTTACCTTGTGTCCTCAAATGTAGTTCAGCTGTTCTTGACTGATTGGGGGGTTTAGGACCCACAGGCAGAGCAGTACTGGTTTTGACCACTGGGGTGAAACCAGTGTGTTGGGGAGGACCTGAAGAGCAAAGACCTACCTTCTGGTGATAAACACTTATCAGCCACTTTATTAGGTCCACCTTGCTAGTACCGGGTTGTACCTCTTATGTCTTTAGAACTACAATAATGATTTGTGGCATTGATTCAGTAAGGTGCTGGAAACATTCTTTAGAGATTTTGGTCCATATTGACATGATAGCATGATGCAGTTGCTGCAGATTTGTCGGTTGAACATCAATGATGCGAATCTCCTGTTCCACCGTATCCCAAAGGTGCTCTGGTGGATTGAGATCTGGTGACTATGGAGGTCATTTGAGTACAGTGGTGTTAGGACTACATCGCCCACAACCGCAAAAACAAAACACAGAACGGGGGCAGGGCACGGATCCTGACAAGTGAACCCATTGAGTGTGTTTACATGCACTTAATAATCCGATAACTCCGATTTTGTCTGTAATCCGATCAGTGAGCATACATGCACTTGAGTAATCAGATAATGGGAAACCTTTGGTTTACATGACTGGGGCAGTAATCGGATTTCTACTTTGCAACCAGCTAATAATCTCACAAAAATATGTGACATAAGCAAATTATTTGTTTTCTCGAGTTTATACTGCGTTTCAGAGTCTCCTCAAAGTGTTCGACAGCTGTTTCGCTGCCTTTCGGGAGATTAAATTCCGTGATGCATTTAATATCGGCGTTGCCAGATCCCTTAAGAAGAAAACTTGTCACAGTCAATGGAAAAAGAGGTCATAAAAAGCCAGATCTTTAGAAAAGGCGGACGTGGTGTCCATGTCGGGAAATCGTGTAACTGGTATACATGCTATGAGAAATCCGATTACTGGTATAAAATCCAACTGTTTTTATTGGACTTCTTAATCTGATTTCTAGATCGGAGTATGCTGTATACATCACCACTTGAATAATCAGCTAACTGCAGAAATCCAACTATGATTGGATTATTAAGTGCATGTAAACACACTCGCTGTCATGTTCAAGCAACCAGTTTGAGATGATTTGAGCTTTGTCATATGGCGTGTTATCCTGCTAGAAGTAGCCATCAGAAGATGGTCCTCATAAAGGGGTAGACATGGTCAGCAACAATACTCAGGTAGGCTATGGTGTTTAAATGATGCTCAGTCTGTATTAAGGGGCCCAAAGTGTACTAAAGAAATCTGTTTATCATCTTTCTAAATGCAGTGACTTGTAGTGATGCAGTGAATTTAGTGAATACAAAACTCTTTTGCCCTATTTGAAGCAGTTTCATAAGTCTGGCCTTTGGCAGTTATTTGTCTGCATTCCTTTGTATGCTAAACAAAGCCTTCCCATTTCCACTCACCCAAAACCTGCAGGCATGACGTTCTTGGCAGCTTAACGCAGCGTGTATGCATTGTTGTGTTAACAGTTGTGGGAACTCTTGTGCTGGCTGAAGTGAAAGAGAATCTGTGTCAATGGTCTTGTTCCCATGAAGCTGTAACGGAGTCGAGCCAGTGGTGCCCTCTTGTGGAAAAACATAAAGCTGCACATGTTCCCCATCTGTGTAAAACTGCCGTTGAAATTATCCGTTAACTTCTCTATTTCAGAATACTTAGCGGCTGGAGTGGTGATTATTGTAAAAGTAAATGTTAAACCACAACAGCTGGACGAATGCATCATGCTGAGGACTAGCACATGCACTCAAGATCATATTAGTTAACTTTTCTCTAGGAAAAAAAAAATCTATTTTGAGCTGACAATCAATGTAGTATATCACGAAAATAAATATTGCGATATATTCCTTTATCGATTTTTTTTTTTTTTTTTTTTTTTTTTAAAGCATTCCAGCATTCAAATCCCACTTCTACCAAGCTGCCACAGTTGGTTCCCTGAGTAATGCCCCTAACCCACGATTGCTTCGATTGTAAGATTGTATTACTTGTAAGGCGCTCTGGATAAGGGTGTCTATGCTAAACGACATAAATGTAAATGGTGACATCAACAGATTGATGACACACTTTGTTCAGTGGAATGAATCCTGATTATGTGGGTTTTGTTAAAGGAGGGCCTGAGTCAGCCATCACTGATATGCAGGCCTACATGGACATGCTGAACCCTGACACGGCTGATGGTGTCCAGAAAATGGATGGGCCAGTACAACATCCACCTGCTCCCATTTTTTCAGCACCCACTCCACCTCCACCAAAGTACACTGCTCCAAACCTGGCTGAGGAGGAGGAGTCTGCTGAGTTTCTGAAGGTGAAGAGCAACCTTCGTCGTGTGGACACTAACGTGGTGAAAAAAGAGGTATGCCTTGCATCTGTTATCTGTATGCTGCAGTCTTCACTGACTGAAAAAATTTAATACGTACATTTTAAAATCATAGGCAATAAATTAAACACTGCAAACTGAAATTAGGATTCTACACTCCAGGTGGCAGCATTAAAGCGGCCTCCTAGCTAAAACTTTTTCAGAGTTTACAGAACCAAAAGTATATTGCTTGTGTCATATATTTCCAAATATGCATTTCCTTGCAATGATAATGGTGGCAGTCCTGTCAGGTAAGGACTGGCAACTAACAACCCCACCCGTCTGAAATGGTGTGAATGGGGTGTGAATGAAAGTGTTCTAAGAACAGTCTATCAGTAATGAGTAAATGAGTGGAGAAGTTCAGACACACTCTGGGACTCTGACATATGCATACAGGTTTTAGCAATGTTTGAAGTCTGAATTTTTGTTAGAATTTGGGGCAGAAAAAAATCATATGGACCATGTATGAATTATTCGAATAAAGAAGTGTCGTATTCCAAGGTTCTTTACTATATAACAAGATCTGCTTCTGTTCTACATATTCAGTAGCTCTTACAGCTCTAATAACATCATAGTATGCTGAGTTTAATCCATCATGATTCTATCATGGTACTGGACTATGGACCAGAAGGTCCAGGGTTCAAATCCCACCTCTGCCAAGCTCTGTTGGGTCCCTGAGCAAGACCCTTAACCCACAGTTGCTTGGATTGTAAGACTGTATTAATTGTAAGTCACTCTGGATAAGAGTGTCTGCTAAATGACATAAATGTAAACAACAAAATTGCCGAATGCCAAATCTGATTGAAATAAAACCTCACACACAGAACAAAAACATTTGATTTTGGGACTGTGGTAGCCTAGCAGATAAGGTACTGGACTATGGACCAGAAGGGCCAGTTTTCAAATCCCACCTCTGCCAAGCTGCCACTGTTGGGTCCTTGTGCAAGACCCTTAACCCTTAACCCACAATTGCTTGGATTGTAAGACTGTACAAATTGGAAGTCGCTCTGGATAAGGGTGTCTGCTAAATGCTGTAAATGTAAATGTGTAAGCTTGAGATCATTGTACTAGTGAAAGAGCACTAAGGATGTTATCAAATGTTTAGTGTCTCCTAAATACATACAAGTTAATTACAATGATAAGTACAATGAAAGTCCTTATGCAATGGTGTATGCAATGACAATGTACTGACATTACAAAAACTTAGTAAAGGCCGAGTAGAAGAGTATACTTAACCTAACAGGCAGTGGATCAAGCGGTCAATAACAATATGGTAGGGAATCTATTCATCTCAAGCAGTTGTTTTGTTCCCATACCCATATCAAGCTCAGCTCATCTGAACATCTGAGGATTGTTGCCTGATGCTGAAACTTTGCTGAATTTATGTATATTGATGCTTAAACTCATAAATTGAGATTGTCTGAGTGATTTAACTCACTTTAGTTAAAAAGGTGTTTGTCAAAGCACATTTACATGTTCAGGTATGCCCCATTTAACATCTTTGAAACAGGGCCTTGACCGAAATGGATGTTGACCAGACATTATTATAGTCTCAGTGTTCTTAGGCTACTGCAATGTAAATATAAAAAGTATTTTCACAAGAAATCTGCAGGCAAACGATACCTAAATGCATCAGAGATACTGCTGAAAACATGATTGGAACGCTACCATCTACACAGCATCCCTGTATAAGGATGCTTAAGGTCACAAATTGAGATGGTATGAGTGATTTAGCTTATTTATCTAGGTTAACAAGATGTTTGTCAGTAGCACATTAATTTTAGTCGTGATATTGCAGTTTCTTGAAGTTTTTACTTGTATTGTGAAAGGTTAGAAACCTTTCATAAGAAAGCTGTAAGAAAGTACATTCAGCTAACATGTGCCAAACTAAAGATCTGGCTTGGTAAATAATTCTAAATACTATATAATATGGCTAAATTTGAAGCTTGGATCTTAGAAAATTTATGTGGAAATGTGCAAAGAGCAACCTGTAAGACAAAATGCAAATAATTCAATAGAGAATGTACAGGCTGATTCACCTTCTACATCTGGTATACCTTGGAGACCATAAAAACTTCTGGCCAGTCAGTGAAGCGAAGTTTTAGCTGTCCCAGGAGCAAATTGTGGGCATTCAAAACTCAAGTGCAACCTTCTCATTTGTTAACTAATCAGCTAAGAGAGGCACAAAAGGAGGGGCACACAGTGCAACTTTTGTGTTTCTGTCCTAATGAGGGCCACCATTAGCAGAGTCACACTCCTACTCCCCTGGTTTTAATGATGTGCAGAACAATAGACCTGACGTTAAGTAATTAACTATGCCTCCATTAATATAAATAACCCTCCAAATGAGCTGTTGTTGCATGAGAAGGAAATAAAATTCGATATATAAGTAAGCATAGTCATTTTTGTAGTTCCATATGATACAGTAGTATCTTTTACCTGCATGATGTTTATGTTCATGCTTTTAAAATGAAGTCAAATAAATCATATCAAGGTCTAAAGGCATGTTATGGCACCTGTGTTGGTGAATAAATAAAATGATCTTTCAGCTAATAAGCTCTCTGACAATGAGCTGTGGTAGCCTAGTGGTTAAGGTACTGGACTCTGGACCAGGTTTCAAATCCCACCTCTGCCAAGCTTCCACTGTTGGGTCTTTGAGCAAGGCCCTTATCCCACAATTGCTTGGATTGTAAGACTGTATCAATTGTAAGTCGCTCTGGATAAGGGCGTCTGCTAAATGCTGTAAATGTAAAAGACTTTGCGGATTTGGGAAACTCTTAAGTGTAAAGCAAAATCTTAGCCCGGAAACCAGCTGAATTGCAATCCGGTTTGGGAAAGAGGGCTCTAAAAATGAATTTCGAGGCCCTGTCAGAATTCTTACCTAAGAAATTGAAACTAATGTCTGATTAGATCATTCATATATTCACATAACATGTCCTGTTCCACAATTACACTACAATAGTCGTTGCTAACCTTTTTTCCTTGGAGCCCCCCTATGAGTATCTAAAAAAAGACCCTCCAGCCTGCGCACACACAGACCAAAACAATAAAGTGATTAATTGCAAAGCTTTATTGACAAAAACTAATATAGAAGATAGCTTTTTTCTTTTTATCTTGGGTTCCTTTTATATCTTCTTTTTTTCTTTTTTATCAGTCTGGCTGCTTTTCTCCTTTCAAGAGACATGCACATTCAGCTAAAACTAAAAAAATATATTTTAAACTAATTTTATATTACAATTTTTTTCCAGCAAGTGTGTTATTTTAATTTTATTTAACATGTGAAAATTGTATTTTGACAAACTCCTCAGGGCAGAAAAAGCCTCGTGCGCCCCTTGACCCCATTTTATGAACCATGACGCTACAGTATTAAATAACGTTATCTGTTAGCGTGAATGTCTTGTCTACTGCAGTATCATAATAAATGCCAAACATATGACTGTGTATGTTCAAACACTGATGAACTGCGTTCTTTTCCTTCCTGAATAAGTTAATCATTCACTAAAAGCTGCAGCCGTGTGCATGTTTTTGTAATGCATCTGACCACATTGCTATGAATTAAGGTGTGGTTAGCAGGCTTTCAGTGAGATCAGATAACTTGAAGTCCATTTCACATGTTTAAAACTCACAAGAATGCCAAAACAACACATTTCCTCCATTTGGAAAGATAAGCAAGTATTGAAAGAGATTACTGATCACACTTTATGCTGCTGAATATTATTGGTGTATAATATTATTGTCTAGACCTGACATTAAGTAATTAACTATGCCTCCATAAAGTCATATAACTAACGCTCCAAATGAGATGATGGTACATCAGAAGGAAATAAAGTATGATGTACATGTAAGTATAATGTAATTTTTTGGAGCTCCATAGGTTAAGGATGTTTATGTTAATGTATTCAAAATCAAGTCATGTTATGGCACCTGTATTGTTAAATAAATAAAACCGTCATTCAGTTAAACTTTCAAAATTTGTTAAAACCAGTAAGCTCTCCGACAACACATTAGTTGAAACTGGGAATTCAGAGCCGCCTTGTTGTTATATAAGCATTACATAACAATGGATCCTAATAGATGTTAGCTAATGGAATATAAAAGCACTAAGATCAATTTGTAGGATATTTAACATCTTTCATGGTAAACAATTTAGGTCATATTAGTGATAGGACTGTTCTATTAAAAGGTGGTTACACTTTTAACACTCTCTCTCTCTCACACACACACACACACAGACACTCACCTTCCCCCAGGTGAACAGTCCCAGGTTGCCCTTTTGTCACCCTCATATAGTATTAATTACTGCTTTGTCCTTAGGGGCATGTACATAATCTCACCCTCACACATACATAAGTAGACCATCTTGTTCCTGATAACTGTCATATCCCACGCATTATAAAGACACTGTGTTCTCACTCACCCACTCGTGCACTCATGTTCTCTCAAACACACACACACACACAAAGCACACAGAGAAACTCACCAAGTGTTTGCAATGGCAGTAAAGAGCATGATAACAACAATAAGCATGCTCAAAGAAAAAACAATGTAGCCTGGCTACCACAGCAACACAGCTGCTCATGGCAACCACTTCCTAAGACACAAACAGCTGTTTAACCTAATGGAATGAACCGAACATGATCTCAGTCATTTGAATGTGATGTCACAGATTTTAACCATTCACACGCTAACCAGTTAGCTAGATAAATTAATGGACGTAACTATATATGATCGTCTGTTTGATCTGCACCGTCGCACCAACATTTGTGCACTCCCATAGAGCTATTCAACATCGCCCTTTAAAACACTATGAAGCAGCTTGTGTAGTCAGACAGCCATTCACTGCCAGTGTATACAACACAACTGCTAAGTCAGCTAGAGATTTGATACCAGGTAACCATGCCCTGCTGGTATGTCACCATGCTTTGCATAAAAGCCCTGTCCTTTCTTACCGGTGATTGGTCAGCACCTGGGCACTTGCATCACTGTGTTCTGCCAGGATTGGTTTATGCATACCTGGGGGCGGGGCAAGAAAGTAACCAGGAGGTAGAGTGTCAGAGTCGCAGTGTAATGGGGATGCTGTGACACCTGTTCATCTACCAACTCTGGGCTTCTAGGCTTTTCTGGAACTAACTGGAGAAATCAGCTACAGAGACAGGGTAAGGCCCACATACAGGGTGGTTATGGAGCCTTTATAAGTCCATGTTATTTAATGGTTTTCAATTTTAGTAGTGTGTGTGGGTTTGGATTTAATTTTATTTTCACAGCATCTTAGTTGTTTCAATTGATTATATGGACTAGTGAGTTGTTTATGTGGATGTTTGCTCTGACAAAAAGAAATTCAAGCTTTTCATATTAACCTATTGTGTTGAAACAAGGACCTTTGATGTGGCCTGGGGGAACGTTTTTTCAAGCAATGAGAAGAGTTATTGGATATAAAACAAACCGTATATGCTCAGTTTGAATGGACCGGGTCTAATGAGGGAACAGCTGTGTGGCATAGAGGTCAGCACAGAATTTCCTAAAGGTCTGACAATCACCCCATCTGCAATGGACTGGCTCATGTTACATTAGCAACTAGTCTACAGTGTGGAAGGGACTTGTGTCAAGAATGCAAATTTGTTCACCAAAGGAACAGAAAACAAAATATAATATATGGTTTATTTGCCACTCAGAGTGAGCATTTCCTAAAGGGGGAATACAGATATTAGAAATGTAGAAAAGCTTCTATAGTGTATATAGAATTACAGATAGCCTACATATTACCATGAACTTTTTTTTTACCAGTATCCTTTACTGATTTCTTGTTTAAATGTGCTTCTTTCCTCCTGATGATTAACCATGTGTAGTGGCAGTAAATGTGTTTACTGTGTCGTAACCTTTGTATGGTGTACTTGTTAATTATTTAGGCATTCATACGAGTCAATCCACCTGTCACCTGTTTCACCTGATTACCCTGTTACATATTTTATTATACCATAGTAATGGATGCTACACCATATATATCCATACATGTTGCTTAAATGGATGGTTTGCCTTTAGTGTAAGGTGATTTTATGTATGCAAATCATGGGTTTTTTGCATTAGGAAAATATTCAGAGATCAGGAAAAGCAGTGCTGCATTTTTGTGGAGAACATGGAAATTTCCTGTGCTGTAAGGATGTCTCTGCACACTTACTCTTTGAACCTGTTCAGCTTGACAAAAGTAATGCACAAACCCCCAAAAATCTAAAAGCTGTGCCCTCAGTGTGGGGGTGAATGAGAGTTAACTATTTAATTTGGTAAATAAAATAGGACATGGTTAGTGTTTTACCCTTCAGTGGATTGTGTACAAATTGTGTTATGCCGTATTGCATCATATCGTACTGTGCAAAAGTCTTAGGCCACCATTAGATTAGATATACCATTGTTTTAGCAATGGTATTCTGACCGTAATGTCCATAGATGAATTATTTCTCAGTTTCTTTATTAGAAAATGCATGAAATGTGTATGCAGCAAACTGAAAACAAATCATAAACAGCTTCTGTAGGCTACAGTGGCTAGTATTTAGTGTTGCCTCCGTTTACACTTGAGCAATATCAGTATCTGGCAGCTTTATTGGGATGCCATGTTGACCTACAGTCTGAAGAAGCTTGGTATGGTCTTTTTTGAAGGGTAGCAGCCCAGAACCCACTTTTTCTGAAGGGGAACAGGGTGAAAAACCTAAGGTGTGCAAAGACTGGATTGAAGATGAATGTAAAAGAGTATTATGGAGTGACAAATCCATGTTTGAAATATATGGGTCCAATTGTCGGCAATATGTTAGATTTGGTCATTATACTTTTACTAAAACAACAAATCTAATTGTGGCCCAAGTCTTTTGCACAGTACTGCATATATTCTAAAATAAAAAACATGAATAAAATAATTGTGATGTCCTTCTTCACTTGAGTATTAATATGGGAGGACAAAAGTGTGCTGACTGCTATATGGCGATAAACACGGATACGTGCCTGAAGATGCTAGTAGTTACTTTTATTGTAGTAATAAAGAAGTATAAATAAGATGAGCTATAATGAACCTGCTAAATTATAGTCTGCAAATCTAAAAGTAGATGACACCACCATAATAGCAAGCAGTTTAGAAGGCATGACAAATAAAAGCTTTGACTTTCAGCTAATCACAAGATACTAAATGCTAATGAAACTTTGACTGAAACTTGGTTTTATACTTAGAAAAGTCATCTAAAGGCGGGTTTGGCTTAAAAAGACCTATGGTTATGTATTAAAGAACTTAATCCCCACTTTTAAGTATGGTGGAGGATGTAATGATCTGTGGCTGTTACTGGAAGCCTGGCACTCCAATTGGTTGTCTCTGCCAGCAAGCTATGACTGGGCTGTGATTGGATTTTTATAGAAGGACCGATACAAAACATACGTCCAAATGTACAAAAATTGGTTCATTGGACACTGAATGGAGTTTTTGATGTTGTCATTTAAACACCTTTTAAAATCCTGAGAGGACCCTGAAGGATTCTGGATTGAGGAATGTCCTCAGACTCCTTACTCAGTGTTTTGCAATCTCATCAAGTATTACAGGAGACTTAGTGCTGTATTTTGGCGATGGGAGATTGAACTGAATTTAGACAGTAATTGTGATACGTGCTTTTGCTATGGAAATATTGATTTGCAATTTTTAGAATATATGTACTGTATCTTGATGAAATGTTAGATTATTTTTATGGTATTTTCCAGTAACTCTGGAGCTGACTATGTATAGTACATGGGGTTTAGATTGTTGGAGTCCGACAACAGAGCCTCCACCATGCTCCACCATACTATATATGGTCCTATCCATTCCAGTAGTGCCTAACAATTCAAGGTGCTTACGTGTGTGATTAGGTAATAGGAACATTTTTCCCTGGCACACCTTTCTTTGCTTTGGTTGTGTGTATAGTAATAGATGTGGAAAATTTGGTGAATAGATAGAAGTTTGTCAATCGGAAAGGAAAGTGCAGTGTTACAGTAATTCTGTGTATAGGATTATATATAAATGTAACTTTAAGATTGCACATATACTTAGATAAAGTATATGTCTTCCATTTATATGTAATAATAGAAGTTTATGACGTTTGCCTGAATGCAACATTGATATTGCACTAAATGCATTAATTGGATTAATTCACATTGAACTATGACTGAATAGTTGAAAAGTGAATAGTAAAAATTCCATATTGGTAGGAAATGATACATGTTGTTACACAGTGTCTATCAACAGAAGTACCAATAGATTTAGCACATCTCAAACAGCATGAGATCAGCAGTTAGGACACTTGTTGTAGACTGTTTATTGCAGTTGGTAATGCTACAATGATGCAATCTTTTACAATTCTAACTATCCTCCTCACTCTCGGTTCGTTGTTTATTCTCTAAACCTCCCCGTATTGTGAATGACTAAAGGAATTTGGCCTCTTTGTTGCCTGATATTTATACCCCAGTGAAGCAGGAAGTCATGGACTACAGCTTAAGAGTTTCTAAACACTCAGCTAATCTAAAAAGAGTAAAATGTAAATGTGAACACGCTTTCAGGTGCGTTTTGTTCATAAGAATTTCCACAGAAGTTTCACGATTGTAACACGTGTGGTTTTGATAACATTTTTACACTCTTAGATGACATTTTTACTCTTAGAACAATTACAGATAAAATAAAATTTCCTATTTCCAGTGTGAGAATGAGTTAATTAGTTAAACACATTTTAGCCAATAACCAGTTAATCACAAGAAATAAAAATGTCACACACGCACCATCACCCACTAAATTTATTATAAAGATAGTGAAATTCACTTGTAGACATTACTCAAGTTTTAAAATGTTGAAAAGCACAACACAATGGAAAAGAGGACTGTGTCAATCTCCAATTTGTCAACCTTTCTGCAGTTAGATTCTTCTCCTGTCGTCCCAAAAAGGGAAACCTTCTGTACCTCCACCTGATCCTGAAACGCCATATAGACGGATGCACATCTAATATTCCATAACTTAATAATTTAGCTGAAGAGACAAATTAAGTGTTTTTTTCCAAGATGATCAACTTCATTGTCTCGTGGTTTCCTAGAAGCCTGAAACACAATATGGCCCGATTATGAGATGATACATTTTTCATGATTAGGGTCAGCAAAAATCATAGTTACCTCGTCCTAGACCTTGTGACGTCCTGTATGGTATTGTAGTGCGTTGTTATTGTACACCAGAACATATTTCGAAACTTCCGTTCAGCAGTCTTTGGCATTTCATACTCCTTACAAGCTTCATTCACATTTTGCATAACATTTCACACGATTATCCAACTGTAACCACAATTATTATATAAAAGGTCACTATATTTTAGGCAGTGCCAACATGATGCAAATAGGCAGAGGCAGACCGAAGTATCGTATCATACATACATACATACATATATACACAAAATTACACAAAAGGCCAGTTAAATGTCAATTTAAAAAGTGATTTACATTTACAGAATTTAGCAGACCCCCTTATCCAGAGCGACTTACAATTGCTACAGTCTTACAATCCAAGCAATTGTGGGTTAAGGGCCTTGCTCAAGAACCCAACAGTAGCAGCTTGGCACAGGTAGGATTTGAACCTTGGACCTTGTGGTCCATAGTCCAGTACCTTACCCACTAGGCTACCACAGTGATTGAAGATTTTTATGTCTTTGTCCTAAGAGAATTATTGGACTGCATCTCTGTCTAACCAGAATTGATTTATAATAGGTTTGCTGTTCTAAGTGTTTTGTTATTTCCAATCAGTAATATTTTTATCTGTTTGGTTCATGTGTATATATGTGTATATAGTTTTGAGCAAGGATGCACAAGCCCAATACTGGGGTGTGGAGTTCACAGGTACACAATTTGGTTATTTTCCTGCCCAGATACACCTACTAAACCTGATACTTTTGCTGATAAGCTGATACTAAAGCTGATGAAACGTTGAAGCGAGATATTCAGATATTGATATAAGGATATGAAAGTTACACGTGGACATCGGTGTCCCAGGGACTGAGTCTGGTCATGTACTAAATCCTGTTTGTGTACTTTCTTTTGACATCAGTTGGCAGGAGGGGAGTCTATCCCTAACCCAGACAGACTGAGGCGGGTGGATTCCAACAGGAAATCGCGAAGCTTCAGCAAGCAGCCCAGCACTGGAGACTATTACAAGACCCTGGGCAACGACACCACAGACACGAACCCCGGCACAGCCATGGCACCAAATGAGGAGGTACATCACTCAGCTTTCTAAATAGAATAAAGTTTAGTAAAAGTTGTTTGGAGGTCTGTGTTTGTGTTTGAAGTTTACATTTGAGACTTCACACGTTTTGCAGTTAGCTAAAAGAGTCATTTGACAAAACGTACATGTACTGGTATTGATTATTTCAATACTAGAGCCTTTCCAAATTAGCTGACTAAGATAACTTACTTTTGTGCCATACCTTGGTTGACAGACGTAGCTTGCCTGTTGTATTTTACCAGAAAGCATTATAAACATGGCAACCAAATGGTGATCACATGACATATTAATTGATTTGTTATATTAATTTTGTATTATATGAACTGTTTACTGTGCATGCAGGCGTAGCTAATAGCTGCCATTGGTCCGAATCAGCCTAGCTCATACCCCTCACCTGCTACATTACACTACAAAATCACTGTGGCTTTAAAGCACATATCCATTGCACGCCGAGATGAACACTGTGGACTATTTGCTTAGTTTTTTTATTTTATGACATAACATTGACAGTTGTGTCCTTGCGCTTTTATATTTGTCATCAAAAGGGAACCACGCCCAGGTGCCACAATAGATGGCGAGCGCTGTGCCCTGTATGCAAATGTTGCTGGAGTTATGTAACACTTGCCATGCCTTTTTCAGAGGCACACAGTGGATTAATTATACCCTTTATTTTTGTTCTTTATACAGAAATTTAAATATTACATCTCGTATTTTAGAACATATTGGTTATGTAAGATACAGGTTAGTTCTGCAGCTTCTGTGGCTCAGAAGTAAGAAAACAAGTGACTGCGAATGCAAATTCCAGGTCTGGTGGTGCAGTTAAAGGGCCCTGTAATGGACTTTGTTCTGCACCCAATAAATTAAGAGAGAATACCCTGACCAGGATAAGCAGGCTCAGGACTGGAATTTTCCCAAGTCAAATTTTATCCTCGCATATCCTGGGCAGGTTTGTTGGGGTTCTGAGCCTATCTTGGAATTCAGAGGGCACAGACAAGCACGTACCTTAAATGGGGTGGCACTCCTTTACAAGGCTAGGTAGTGGTCACTGCTGCAGCGATGTCGGATGATCCCCCATCTGCCCTCTCTCCTGCAGACATGTGCATGTGTGATGCCTAACCCACCCAGAATGCTATGCTGGTGCTCAAACCCTAGTCACCACCACAGTGCTGGGTTAGTGAATTGCCAATACACCACCCAGCGACCAAATTAGTTCTTATATATTGAAATAAATTTTGGATAAAATTAGGGGTTAAGGCAACAAGACTACTAATCAGAAGGTTGTAAGTTTAAATCCTGGCCCTACCAAGCTGCCACTAGTAACTTCCAACTGCTTATCAGTTAGTAGTTGCCCTTTCTAAAGGTGAACACATATGAATGCCTACTAAGTGCTGTAAATGTAAATCTACAGGACAACATAATGAGTATGGATCATAGAGGTGTTAGAATTTGATACCCTTCCAAAAAGACCATTCCTGATCAAGCTCTTCAGATTGTAGAAGAGCCAATTGGCATCCACATGAAACTGCCAGTTGTTGCTATTGCCCAAGTATAAGGGAGGTCACACTAAAAACTTGCCACTGTAGCCTATACTGTAGCTAGTTTTTTTGTTTTTTAATAATGTAGTGCATACAAATTTCCAGTATTTTCTTTTTGTAATCTTATAAAGAGACTGAGAAATAATTATATATGGTCATTGGTAAAACAATGGTATGTCTGATCTAATGGTGGCCTAAGACTTTTCCACAGTACTGTATACAGTGTTAAAATACAATGATGTGTGTGGAAGACCAAATAAATTTGAATTAAATGGAGGAATTTCTCAAAGGGATAACTTTATTAAGGGATTTATTTTAATATATTGTATTCCTAAGGATAAGGACTTCACATGCAAACTTTTGCTCTAGTTTTTAATATCTGATTAATGCAAACATCAGTTCATATTATGAACCTTTGGCTCATAATGCTAACTAGTACTGCAAGTTATCAGTGAATACAGCCGTTTGAACAATATTCGTTTGAACAATGAGTGCTGTTTATCACAGTCATGAAGACCCAAAAAAGAACTAGTGGAACATTCCAGTACACACACTATCCACTATTTAGGTGTAATCTTTATTGAGCCAATTAGACACCCAGTAGGGAGCCCACTCACTCCAGTAGACCAGATGGCACTTGACGTGTCCCATGGGTAAAGACCTATTAGCAGCTACATGGATCATGACATGAAACGGCCCATATGGGAAGATGGTGGGGTGGGGGTGGACGTAATTATTGTAGGGGAGGGAATAACACACATGCGTCTGGCACGTGCCAGAAAGTGGGGGCTGTGGGAGTACGGGCCATAAGGAGGGGCGCTGCCCTAATGAATACTGTGACAGCTGGAGGGACTGACCGGGTAAATGATAGTCCCTTGAGATCAGCAGTGTGGAGGATTGTGGCTGTTTGCCACAGCAGATGTCTACTTATTCATGTAAGTTACCAGGTCATCATTACATAGCTTTAGTGCAACGTTCAAAGGCTTTTAATTAGCTACAGTGTGGTCATGTGGAACTAGTCATCCAGTTTGTGACTAGTGGATGTTAAATAATTAATACTTTTGTATTCAAATAAATGTATACACTTTTTTAATGTGTAAAGAGGCCCTACTTTATTGCAAAGAATTTAGCCATGTGCAGGATATTTCTCATGACTTTAATCTCATCATTCTATCCCCCAAAGTGTATTGCATTTAATCAGTTTATAATATAAAAAAGAAAATAGCTTTTTTTGGAGTGAATCCATAATTACTCATTAAAAACATCTAGATTTGTAAATTAATATACACGGAACAATAGAAATTTGCTGGCCCACCATCGCACTGACCTGGAATGGAATAGCCTTTAGGCTAGGTAGAGCATCACACAGGCATGATTGTCCATGTATGAGGGATGACATGGGGGGGATCATCCTCTGGCTGCAGTAGCAGCCTGCCGGGCCCTTAGACAGGTTTGGGGGTTGGGGGTATCACAAATTCTCCAAGTGACAATTATGCAGTGAGAAGACCCTTCTCATATGTTAGATTGTTTTAAAGTAAATAGAGTGCAGGCATGTACCAGGAACGGGAGCACCAGTCCTTAGCAGGAATGGGTAGGGGTCACTGTCGCATTACCAGGGTATGTTCCTCCCTTCTGTACCTGCATGACACCCAACCAACCACTGCCATGAACTGCTATTATGCCACACAAGTGCCACGAAACAGATTATAATACAGTTAACAGGTTATTTTCAGATATAAAATGCATTTTCTTCTAAACTGCTATGAAATCCTTATTTGTACATTTACATTTACAACATTTAACAGCCTTATCCAGAGCGACTTACAGAAGTGCCTCGGGTTTTCTTAGTAAACATCTCATGCTAGTACAAATGGGCAACAGCTTAAGAACACAATCCAACTAAAAACCTCTTGTAGGTAGGTAGGTAAAGGTGGAAACAATCAAAAGAGAAAAAAAGAGAGGAAAAAAGAGAGGAACAAGTTTTTTGTTTGTTTGTTTGTTTTTAATATGTACATGCACTTTCATCGTTCACTTAATTGCTGAGTGAAGGGGTGAGTCTTAAGTAGTTGCTTGAAGACAGCAAGAGACTCAGCCATTCAGACATCCAGTGGAAGTTCATTCCACCACCTAGGTGCCAGTACAGAGAATTGATGCTAGTCAGTTAAAGTTAAACCATGATTGCAGTTTTAGCCTATACTGTGTAGGCAGTAGGAAAAGTCTTTTGAGTTTGGTTTCTTTTGGAGGGATTTGACATTAAACCCTCTTCCCTGCAGGGTTCGGTGCTGTTGGAGGAACCAGCTGGTGCCTCTCCTGCAGTGGAGAACGGAACAGGAGTGAATGGGGACATTCCTGTACCTCCTCCTCCACCTCCTCTACCTGTTGCACCCACTCCACCTCCACCTCCACCTCTCCCAGCACAGACCCCTACACCTCCTTCAAGCACTAGCATGCCTTCAGCTGCCTCCAACCAGCGGCGCATGTCCTCCTCCAGCAGTGAGTACTCTTCCAGTCGTGCCCACAAAACTTCCACTTCATGTCTTTTCTTTTGTTTGGCATTTTCATTCATAAACATACAGTCACTTTGCTTTAGCTTGCGCTCTTTTTTGCTCTCCTCATATACCACTAATAGGTTTACTCTTTTAAGTTCCTCTTTGACACTGTTCGTATTTCTTTATAGAGAATTAGTACTTTATAGATTTATTTTGTTAGGTATATGAACACATAGTACTACGTTTAACACATCCAAGATGCTGAAAATAGTTTTCTGTCCATGTTCTGTGTAAATATCCAGTACTGTACAAAAGTCTTAGGCCACCATTAAATTTTGTTTTAGCAATGGTATAATGACCATGTATATCTTTCTCAGTCAGTTTGTCAAGATACAGTGGTGCTTGAAAGTTTGTGAACCCCTTTAGAATTTTCTATATTTCTGCATAAATATGACCTAAAACATCATCAGATTTTCACACAAGTCTTAAAAGTAGATAAAGAGAACCCAGTTAAACAAATGAGACAAAAATATTATACTTGGTCATTATTTATTGAGGAAAATGATCCTATGGTGATATTACATATTAGTGAGTGGCAAAAGGGTGTGAACCTCTAGGATTAGCAGTTAATTTAAAGGTGAAATTAGTCGGGTGTTTTCAATCAATGGGATGACAATCAGGTGTGAGTGAGCACCATGTTTTATTTAAAGAACAGGGATCTATCAAAGTCTGCTCTTCACAGCACATGTTTGTGGAAGTTTATCATGGCATGAACAAAGGAGATTTCTGAGGACCTGAAAAAGAGTTCATCAGGCTGGAGAAGGTTACAAAATCATCTCTAAGAGTTTGGACTCCACCAATCCACAGTCAGACAGATTCTGTACAAATGGAGGAAATTCAAGACCATTGTTACACTCTCCAGGAGTGGTCGACCAACAAGGATCATTCCAAGACTAAGGCGTGTAATAGCTGGCGAGATCACAAAGGACCCCATGGTAACTCTAAGCAACTGAAGGCCTCTCTCACATTGGCTAATGTTAATGTTCATGAGTCCACCATCAGAAGAACACTGAACAATAATGGTGTGCATGGCATCATTGCAAGGAGAAAGCCACTGCCCTCGAAAAAGAACATTGCTGCTCATCTGCAGTTTGCTAACGTGGACAAACCAGACGGCTATTGGAAGAATGTTTTGTGGACGGATGAGACCAAAATAGAACTTTTTGCTTGAAAAGAAAAGCATTGAAATGAAAACACTGCATTCCAGCATAAGAACCTTATCCCACCTGTGAAACATGGTGGTGGTAGTATGATGGTTTGGGCCTGTTTTGCTGCATCTGGGCCAGGACGGCTTGCCATCATTGATGGAACAATGAATTCTGAATTATATCAGAGAATTCTAAAGGAAAATGTCAGGACATCTGTCCATGAGCTGAATCTCAAGAGAAGGTGGGTCATGCAGCAAGACAACGACCCTAAGCACACAAGCCGTTCTACCAAAGAATGGTTAAAGAAGAATAAAGTTCATGTTTTGGAATGGCCAACTCAAAGTCCTGACCTTAGTAAAATCGAAAT
>JAJAGP010005480.1:0-32899 GCA_025084515.1 Ancistrus triradiatus
GAAGATGGAATGTGGCTGAGTCTTCCAGCATGACAATGATCCCAAACACACCGCTCGGGTAATGAAGGTGTGGCTCCGTAAAAAGCATTTCAAGGTCCTGGAGTGGTCTAGCCAGTCTCCAGACCTCAACCCCATAGAAAATGTGTGGAGGGAGTTGAAACTCCATGTTGCCCCAAAACGTCACTGCTCTAGAGGAGATCTGCATGGAGGAATGGGTCAAAATACCAGCTACAGTGTGTGACAACCTGGTGAAGACTTACAGGAAACATCTTTGTCATTGCCAACAAAGGTTATGTTTCAAAGTATTGAGTTGGAACTTTGTTATTGACCAAATACTTATTTTCCACCATAATTTACAATTCAATTCTTTAAAAATCCTACAATGATTTCCTGGATTTTTTTCCTCATTTTGTCTCTCATAGTTGAAGTGTACCTATGATGAAAATTACAGACCTCTCTCATCTTTCTAAGTAGGAGAACTTGCACAATCAGTGGCTGACTAAATACTTTTTTGCCCCACTGTATAACAAAGGGTCAGGATGTGGTGGCACCATGTGAGATGGGTTATTTCAAACATTAAAATAATTAGGACATGTTCATGATTTCAAAGTGAAAAGACGAATATGAGAAAAGTATGCAAAATGAAAGGCTTTTTGGTCCTTTTTCCAGAGGACTAAATTATTTCCTGTAAATGAGCTCAGTGTGGAGCTGCTATTCATTTAACTGCCATTCATCACCCCCAGGTCACTAAATGCCATGGTATGTTCAGAGAAACTACCCATGAAAAAGTGCTCATAATTTCAGCTCAGCAAAGAACGTTACAGATAAAGGAATACACTACAGGTCCGATAAAGTAATTATACTTATTACAGCGGTTGCAATGACGCACCTAAAAGTCTTTACACACTGAGCGACATGAAAACGCGAATTATTTGCACGCCTCTTTTTTTTTCGCCTCAAAACAATACAGAACAGGTGTGACATGAATATTTTGTTTGTTTGTTTAGTTTTTAAACACCATGAATTACCTTTCAGCCTTGCTCATGGCAGGAGGAGTTGTTCCTGTCTGGCCTTTATGTATTTCTTACAGTCTGAGATAACATGTTTTTGCTATGTCAGTGGGGCAGACGTTGCACATTGGTGGCGGTTCTCCCTTTAAGAGGTGGCGATGGGTCAATTTTGTCCTATTTTGCATCTTGGCCAGGTTGTATGATCAGTCCTGTTGGAGGCGTGCCATTACGTTCATGTTTGTATTAGGGTTTATCTTTTGTAGCTCATTTCTCTGGCTTTCCCACTCTCTAGTCAAGTCAGATCTATTTATATAGCACTTTTTACAATGGAGCATTGTCTCAAAGCAACTTTGCAAGTTTAGATTA
Organism: Ancistrus triradiatus; assembly: GCA_025084515.1. Lineage (NCBI taxonomy): Eukaryota > Metazoa > Chordata > Actinopteri > Siluriformes > Loricariidae > Ancistrus > Ancistrus triradiatus. Next base: position 1,377 of record JAJAGP010005480.1, read on the forward strand.
TCTCCTAATAACTACGTCCAATCCCAAATTGAGCAAGCCTAGGGCGACAGTGGCAAGGAAAAACTCCCTGAGTGTTATAGGAAGAAACCTTGGGAGGACCAAGACTCAAAAAGGAACCCAACTTCCTTGGGCGGCGTATATGATAAATCTAAGAGTGAAACTAAAGTCATGGAGTCAAAGTTCGCATAAAATGTGAAGTATGCACACCGGCATTAAGTGGCCCGGGTACTCCTTTCCATAGGCTTTTAATATAGGTTTGTATTGCTGGTTTGGCATCCAAAGCTGGTATCTTAGTAACCATAGTCGATCTGGTCCTAGGGTTGCGTGCCACCTTGTCAGCTTTGTCGTTTCCGAGGATGCCAGTATGGCTCGGGATCCAGCATGTATTTATGCCAAATTTCTGGTAAGTAAGGTGTTGGATTTTGGCTAGTATGTTATTGATTACCAGGTGTTTCTGGGTCATGGTTTCTAAAGCTTGGACTCTAAAGCTCTGTTTCTCTTTGATGAAATTCAATGCCATAATAATGTGCTGTGAAGATGGGGCTCCATTTTGGTAATTTCGCCCTCTGAGATGGTCTGCGCACTTGGACTCATCTGTGTATATAAAAGAATGTGTAGGGTACATCTTGATTTGGTGGAAATCCAGTTGGTACAGGGCTGGGTGAGTTGTTTGCTTGTTGTTTCTTGACAAGTCCATGATGATTTGGGGTTTTACCACACACCATGGTGGCCATCATCTTTGCAATTTCGCCACATGGTACAAAAGCTGCGGATGAGTTTCTTGAGGATGGTGGTAAGCTGATGCACACAACAAGAATTGCATCTTTGCAACACAGAGTTAACCGCGCATTAATGTGTAGGAAATGTTGCACTGTCACATAAAAGACAGTTTCTCATTCCGTAAGTGTATGTGTGAGAGCGCAAACACAGCATACACTTTACTCCCAATATCTCTTCCCAAAACACCTGCCTGATCTCTGTACATTGTCTAGTACATTTCCTCTGATTTTTGCTTAGGATTTGATCCCGACCTTAGCAGTGTCGTCCAGCCAAGTATCAACCGTGTCACAGGCAGACCGCAGGTCGGACTCGCCGAACTCGTACTTCTTAGACCAGCCGAGAGGCGCGTAGCGAAGACGTTCTTGAATGACAGCATGGAACCACGCCAGGAGGAAGTACAGCCGTGCTCGCTCATTCGGAGCCTGGAACAGAGCGCAAGTTTGTATGGTAAGAAATGTTCCATCAGTTTAAAAATGCAAACATGAGGCAGAACTCCATTCAAAATGCTGATGGACTACACAGAGTAAACAATAGCCCAGGGTAAAGAGGCAGACTGAGAAGATTATTCTTCACCTTGCACATGCGAGCCACTGGAATGCTGCTGAAGGTCCTCAGCATGTTGGCCTTAACACCGGGAGGTGGCTCAAATACAAAGATGCGACCGGCACGCAACAGGTTCACTGGGACCTGTAAACATTTGCAGATACATTCATTTCAATTAGCAGACGCCCTTATCCGATCCAAGCAATTGTAGGTTAGGACTTGTGCTCAAGGACCCAACAGTGGCAGTTTGGCAGAGATGGGATTTGAACCCTCGACCTTCTGGTCCATAGTCCAGTACATTAACCACTAGGCCACTACAATCCCTGATTTGATTTAGTACAGATAGGCTTCATTTTGATTGTTACACTCCTTCAAAAAATAAAATCTATATGAAACCATTTACTATGCCATTCCTTTATATGCTTGTTATGTTTTAAATGTAATAAATAGCCTCAAATAGCCATTTCTAACCAGTTAAATATAAAACCATTAGATTTCTACCAGCAGCAGCAAGGCCAACTGACCTTAGGATTGATCTCCATGGTGAGGAAGAGCCGGAAGCTGGCATGAGGCTGCATGGAGTGCAGCTTTTTCTCCAACTGCATTAGCCAAGCAGGAGCCAAGTGAACGTTCTCCAGCATCACCCACCTAAGTAACACCACAACAAGGACAATACAAGGTGATGCTGAAAATGTTCAGGAACAGTACACATCCAAGACAAATCAGGAGCAGCCATCTTTTTAAGGCCAGAGGAGGTATTGCCCACCTTCCAGACTTAACAGCTGTGTTGAGGTCCCGTCAGCCTCTGTGGAAGCCCTCAGCAGAACTGTGGAGAGAATAAGAAAAGTGACAATTGCATCATAATAAGCCACAATATCCAATGCTGCAGATGGGAAGCAGGCAGGTATTACCGATGGAGATTGGATGGTAACTGTGTTTGTTTTGCTCAGCGGCCAGGTTATCGACAAAGAACCGCTGGCATCATAACGCGGACACAAGAGCACATCAGACACTGGCGTTCCAGGCTTCACCTGTTAAAGAAAAACAAATATACATGTTACTGACAATACTGCAGGAAAATCAAATAAAGACACGGAAAGGCAAGAGAGTCTGGTGATTTCTACCTCATTGTCCACAATGTTGGCCAAGTCCAGTGGCTGTTCAATAATGGACATGAAGCTGTCTCCCATCACCTTGGACACAAAGATTATTGACATGGCCAGGAGACGGTCTGGGCGGAACGTCTGGATGAGCAGCAGCTGGTGCACAGCCTGACCAATGGGAGCTAAGAATGGACACAAACGTGATTCAGAAGTTTGAGAAGTTTACTAAAATCTCCCTTTGAATGACATGACTACAACTTACTGGTTGCTTTTTCTTCTGCCCACAGATACGGCACAGACAGCTCAGGGGAACTGCTCTCGATCCACATGAAGAATTGCTGAAACAACAGACAACACCTTTAAGTCCCATTCCGACCTCACTGCACTGTCTTCTGACACAGGTCACCAAATTTCTCATTTTTTCACTCCTTTCCTCACCTCATCGGCCTGAACTTTAGCCACCAGGTCCTTGAAAGCAGGCAGGCGACTGAGGCGCACCATGGCCTCACTTTGATCCGTGGTCAAGCCCTTAACCTTGGGCACAACTGTGCCGGTAAGGACAATTTCCTTCCCACGTAGGAAGTGCTGGAACTCCGCATCATAGGATGGCTCGCTGGAAGTTCACGCGAAGGATACGAGTTTTATATAGAGTTAACAAATAAAAAGCAAACAGCAGTCCAACTCCTCATCATCAACACCCAGCATTTAGCTGACGCCCTTATCCAGAGCGACTAACAACTGATACAGTCTTACAATCCAAGCAATTGTGGGTTAAGGGTCTTGCTCAAGGACCCAACTGTGGCAGCTTGGCAGAGGTGGGCTTTGAACCCTGGACCTTTTGGTCCATAGTCCAGTACCTTAACCGCTAGGCTACCACAGTCCACAGAGCCATCAAAAGATGAAAGTGTATTTAAATGTATATTTAAATGATGTTTGTCACGATTAATTGGTTTCTTGCTTGCTCTTATTTGATGCTTTTTCATTACAAGAGCACCACAAGATGAACCAATCGCAATGTTATTGGCTGATTCCGATATCTGATTTTAACACATGATCTGCCAATTCAGATTTTTTTTCTGGCTAAGAATTACAAATGACAGCATACAGAAACATTTATGTTCAACTTTTCTTTCAATGGAAGCTTCTTCAAAGCTAAACACCACAACTGGCTCTGCCCTGGCACTAGCTTTAGCTTTGCGAGTTTTGTCAAATTCCATATATTCAGCAGGTCGATTCGGTTTTAAATGTCTTATTACTGAGCTTTAAACACACATCAGCCACTATTACTACTAATGAGGGATACAATGTCTTATTACATTCATACCCCTTATTAGTATCCCTACTCCCTCATTAGTATTGCACTATAGAGAGGCTATTCAGTTGACTAAGCAGCCCTTAAAACAACCGAAATCGAACACCTCCTCATCAACACCCTGTCTCATTTACATTACATTTACATATCCAGAGCGACTTACAATTGATACAGTCTTACAGTCCGAGCAATTGTGGGTTAAGGGTCTTGCTCAAGGACCCAACAGTGGCAGCTTGGCATAGGTGGGATTTGAACCCTGGACCTTTTGGTTCATATTCCAGTCCCTTAACCGCTAGGCTACCACAGTCTCAAACTGGCAAGTGGCTGATGTGTGTTTGCACGTACACAAACTGAATTCTGAATTAGTTACTGTGGTAAAAGCACCGTGGTGTTTGTGTGTGGCTGGTTTGTACCGCTGTCGCCATCATGCACTGCAGGAGTTAAATGTGACCGCCATAGAATCGGTCCCTAATAACTACATTTATTGTGTTGGAAATGTATTCCAAAAAGGCAGTATGCTGCTGCTGCTGCTGCATTTTCCTTCCTTATCTTAAGTCCTGGTTACCTGGTCATGCCTTTCAGGTTGATCCTGGCCAGCAGCATGGCAAAAGTGATGTGGTCCTGGTGCAGCATACCTCGAGCTACTCTGTTAAACGCAACCTGAGGAATAATACAGAAGTTTAAATATTATACACAAAAATACTGCAGTTTAATTCACTGTTTGTTACTACATTAACATAGCCAAAAGTTTGTGGAGCATTATGGTAGCAGTATGGAGCTGATCAAGCTCTGCTGCTACAACAACCTTCACTCTTCTGAAAAGGCTTTCCACTAGATTTAGGACAAAAGCCCTAGGTCACCTTGCATTCCAATCTCAAAGCCATGGTCAGGGCTCTCCGTTCTACTGGCAATGTTTATGTATAGATTCCACATCTGTTTGCTTCACATCAAGGACATGTTAGAAGTGAATCTGTATGAATTAATGGCTTAAGATCAAGGCGGCGATTTCGGCTATACAGTAGTTTATCATACATTTTTCGGACAGCACCTTACCTGGAACAAATCCTTGGTGATGAGGGACAGTCGCTGTGTATGGTCGCTCACACTCCTCAGGTTGGAATTCTCATACAGCACGGTGTGGTAGATGTCTAGGAAGAAGTGCAGCGAGTACTGATACAGGAAGTGCATCTGCAGAAGGAAAGGGTTAAATCCGTCAAGCTGAATATTCGTTCCTGGTACACTTTTATCAGTAGTTGTATTGCGTGCCAAATGTACTGAGCCATACTCAGTAGATCTACAGTCAGACCTGGTTGAGAGCCTCCATTGTGAAGTAGATGCTGCTGCAGGCGGAGGACAGCGACAGGTACTGCTGTGATACGCTTTCCACTTCCTGCATGACGATATCGGTTTCCTCCACTTTCCTCGTCACCTCTGCTGCCTCCTTTTTCAGGTTCTCCAGTGTGGTGATGATGGTGTCGTCATCTAGGATTCGACCCTTGACCTCATTCAGGGCCTGCAGGAGGGACTTCTCCAACTGACGTAGACGCAGCTGGAACTCGCCTGAACGTGACCAGAGTTTAACATTACGATTAATGAGGTTTCAGACACTGGACCTCCTGCTAGAAATCAATCACCAAATGCTAACTGATGGTTGTGTAGCTGAACGTGTGCATGTCATAGGTTGCCATAGTTACACAGTAGTTTAGACACTCGGCACACTGTCTTATTTTGAACAATGCTATTTGTTACACCAATACAATATGAAGCATTCAGTACAGTACTGTACATTACAATAATTATTTGTATTGTATACATTTGTAATACACCCTTTAGTGTTCATTTATTTTAGATACATTTGTTTGTTTTATATCCATGTGGACTCCCTGGGACTGTGGTAGCCTAGCGGGTAAGTACTGGACTATGGACCAGAAGGTTCAGGGTTCAAATCCCACCTCTGCCAAGCTGCCACTGTTGGGTCTTTGAGCAAGGCCCTTAACCCACAATTTCTTGGATTGTAAGATTGTATTAATTGTAAGCCGCAAGGGCGTCTGCTAAATGCTGTGGAGGTGTTCGATTTCGGTTGTTTTAAGTGCTGCTTAGTCAACCGAATAGCCTCTCTATAGTGCAATACTAATGAGGGAGTAGGGATACTAATGAAGGGTACGAATGTAGTCACTCTGGATAAGGGCGTCTGCTAAATGCTGTAAATGTAATGGGTCTGTGTGGGTTTCCTCCGAGTATTCGGACTTCCACCCACATCCCAAAGACGCATTAGGTCAACTGGTGTCTCCAAAGTGTCCCAGTGCGAGTAAGCGAGTGCTGCCGAGGTCGTGTGTCTCACCTTGCAGTTTAAGAAGGTCAGACCGCTTCTCATCCACGTCTGGCCTCTCGGCCTTCAGCACCTCGTTGAGACACTGGCTCTGCAGACTGCTTCTGGTCACCGTGAAGTTCACAAACGTGACCCGTGAGCACAAGTCTGGCGGAAACTCGACCTGTTAGACCAGAGATCACACTTAGACATGCTTAAACGAGCCGTACAGTGAGGAGCACAGGGGCAGGACACTTGCCGTTGGGTCTCGGGTGGAAAGGAAGATGACAAAGGATGGAGACAAGTCGATGTCCTGGTCTCCTAGGGTGATGAGGACTCGGCCACCAGTTCTGCGCACCTCTCTGTTGAGCACAGGGTTCAGGATCGGGTCGTAGCTCTCCACATCCTGACAGAGGCAAACAAAACAAGCAGAAATTTATGTTTTAAGAACTCACGTTAGTCTGCATCATTCTGTTGACCAAAGGATGTGTACTGTATAGTATTTCAGTTCTTTTTCTTTGGAAATGTGCTTTGTGAATCAATCAGTTACTCTAGTTGGAGAAACGTTGTCCATAGAAAAAAAACATCTAGCACTAAAAAATACATAGGAGGAAATGCTTGCATTTTGCATGTCTCTCAATTTAATACAAGCATGATTTGTCGAATAAACATTCAACATAATTTGAGAGCAAAGCTGAATCTATGGGGGGAAAACAAACAAAAAAAACCTAGCATTTGGTATGTTCTCCCATTGCCAATACTGACAGCGTGAACGCCACAGGTTTGTGCAAAAGCACAAAAACCACAATATCTTATTACCGAATGCTTGGATTTGGCTCTTGGCCCTGATTTAAGTGTCCCCATAAATGCTTGTTTGGTTAGGTCAGGAGAATGTGGAGGTACATGACAGTTAGATTGACTCAAATGTATGCCGGTTACATACGTTTTAGTGAAAAAACACAAAACTGAAGCATTTGGCTCACTCTCCACATCTGGATTGTAACTGTTTGTTCGTGTAGCTCTTACCTGTACGAGCAGAGGGTTGCCAAATCTCAGTGCACTCTCCAAGTTCTTCCTGAAGGCATCGTCCAAGAAGCTTGTGCGTGTGATTTTGCGATCTTTGTACTCATTCATTATGAACTCTGTGGCCTGGCCAGAAGGATCGATGATCAAGGGATACCTAGATAAGACGGGTTATGATCATTCTCTCATACTTATGAGAGCGCAATTATTAGAGCACATGCAGCCTTTACTGCTACTGACCTGTTGAACCTCTTGAGCATGATGGCATTTTCAGTGCAGAGATCATCAGCGGGCAGCGAGTTGGCCTGCCAGCGCAGTCTCTCGTCAGCATTGGACAAGTATTCTGTCCTGGCGATGTCCGTGCGGAACTAATGGAGACAATATGATAGGTTACATACCGGGCTAAGTCAGCTATTTTATTGAAGCCACATTTGTAAACAGAGGGCCAGGTACCTGAACGTTGGCCTGCTGAAGGTGATGAGACCAGGTGGTGAACAGGTTCTGCCTCATCTGCTGATCGAAGTAGCCAGCGTAGGCGATGAAGGCAGCTGAAAGCAGGCAGTCACCAGCGATGGTGGACATCTGGTTCTTGAATGTCTCGCTGGTCTTCTCCCAGCGCTCTCGCTCAGCAGACAGGCTCTTCAACAGTGCTGTGCTGCGGTTCACCTGAGATGATCCCAAGCATGGGATTAGGCTTATAAAGGCTTTATCATGCACGGTTTACATGCACTTAATTGGATTTCTGAAGATATCTGAATATTCGATTGGCCATGCCAAAAGCATACTCCTGGATTTTTTTACATTGGATTAAGGCCTAGAAATCTGATTAAGAAATGAGAGCGAGCTGGATTTGATCCCAGTACTAGGATTTCTCAGCTCATGTATACCCTTACTCTGATTCAATCGGTTTTCTCAGTCTGCGCATGCACACAGACGCAACTGGACAGAGTGTCCCGGCTGCACCCATGAAAAGGTTATAAAACACTCCTTGGACGCCGCCCAAGGAGGTTGGGTTCCTATGAGTCTTGGTCCTCCCAAGGTTTCTTCCTCAATGCTTAAGGAGTTTTTCCTTGCCACTGTCGCCCTAGGCTTACTCAATTTGGGATTGGACGTAGATATTAGGAGTTGCTTTGAGACAATGCTCCATTGTAAAAAAGCGCTATATAAATAAATCTGACTTGACTTCTGGCAAGACTCAAACAGTACAAGCTCAAGAACATGAATCTGAATTTTCTTCATCTTCTACATGGTAGGAAACATCAAAATGAAGACATTAAGAAGCTGGCTAATAAAATGTTTAGCATCAATGGCTAATTATTGACAGACAAGGGTGCACTGACACACCATGGTATTGTGGAAACCAGTCTTACATACTCAGGTTGGGCCAATTTAGTGTAATCAATTAACCTAATGCAAGTCCTAATGTGGACTGTGGGAGGAAAGCGGAGCATGTGGTTTAACGCCACTTCTGTGAGATTATTAGTTGGTTGCAAAGTAGAAATCCGATGATTGCCCAAGTCATAAGCCACATTGCTGAGAAGAATAAATTCAAATCTAAACTGCCAATATAACATCCTCCATATATATCCACTTTGCCTTACCTTGGCCTCGACAGCAGCCAGGTCAGCCTTGATGGCCTGCGCCTCAGAGATGAGCACGGCATACTCCTCCTTATAGCGGGCGATGCTGGCCTCCAGGTCCCGGATCATCTGCTCCACCTCTTCAGCCTTGGTCTTGTTGTCCTTGGCGTCGTCCTCCAGCTTCTGCAGTTCGTTTCTCAGAGGCTCCACACGTTTCAGCATATCCGCGTAGTTCAACTGCACACGTGTCAGAAGTGCTTTAATGTCACCAGGTCTACAACAATCTACAGAAGCCGAAATGATCAAAAGAAACCACAAACCTGTGCAATGGCCCATTTGACCATAGGCCCACATGCCAGCGAGGCCCTGTTGACCTGCTCATAGTTGTAACTGGGATTGGACATGTAGTTCTTTTTCATCTTCTCCCGGATCGCATCACTGTGTCCCAAAATAAACAGTTACTCCAAGGCAGGTTATAATTTTGGCTAAAACACTAACAGGACAAATGAATGGGATGCAAAGGGATACAAGTAGGGTCATGAGGGGGTGAATTTAAAGGGGTTTTTAAGAGGTACAGACGCATCACAATTTCTTGTTTGCAATTAGCTTTACATAAAACCATATTTAGGACATACAGGTAGTCCCCATTTTTATGATGCCCTGACTTCTGATGGGAATCAGATAATAAACATCAATACATATTCAACAGAAACCAGTCTGAATTTCCCTGGGCAAGCGATACGCACTATGATACTGATGTAGAGAGTCACATGTCAGGAGTGATGATCCCTGGGAAATGTAGTTTTCCCACTTTCAATACATTTTACATGAGATATTCAGTACTTTATTAAATAAGCTTTGAGTTAATGAACTGTAGTTTACTGCATGTTTAAGGTAGGCTACACTGACATACACAGTCTATATTAACTCCTTGGTTTACAATGGATTTGTTGGAATGTATCCCCATTGTAATCGAGGATTACCTGCACTGATCTCATAAGGCATCTCTGATATTTAGAAAAAAATTCCCCAAATACATTGTGTGCGTCAGTCAACAAGTACGTCCACAATTATGCTTCTGAATGCAGAGAACCGCCGACATCTCAAGTCAAGACCAAATGAATGGTCGAATTAGCACTGGCGTAATAACAGAACAAAGATAAGTAGGAATAGAAACAATACCTCATGTCCTCAGAGACAAAGTTGACTATGCTGGAGATGAAATTGTCTCTGATAATAACTTGTCTAATCTTTTTCCAGTCATTGGTTTCCTCCCCCAGCAGGAGGCAGATTGACTCTAGAGCCAATTTAACAGCAGCAGGCGGGTTGGCCATGGCACGCACTTCAACAAGGTGCTGCTTCTTAATAGAGCTGACGGCTGAGGAAGGAAGGAAGGAAGGGCAGGGGATGGAGGGATGGGGGATGGAGAGAGGGTGGGGACAGGTTTTAAAACCATGCAGGAGTGATGGAGTGAAGGGGGCAGGAGCCAGACAGTCATAGTGTAGCAGAGAGAGGGGGCTCTGGTCATTAAGGTCGAGCTGTGATGCCAATTGGAGTACGCAATGCACGAGGGAAACCTGGGCCTAGATCTGTGCCAATGTGCCCAGCGAGTGGCAGACGAGCACCGTGCCTCTCTCAGACCACACAGACTGTGGCTCCATGCCACACACAGCAGTCACCTGATCTCTTCAGCAGAAAAGTTAACGATAGTGGGGATGAAGTTCTCGCGCATTATGATGGAGCGGATCTGCTTCCAGTCAGTAGTGCTCTCCCCCAGCAGCAGGCAGATGGACTCCAGAGCCAGCTTGACCGCCGCGGGCGGGTTGGCCATGGATCTCACCTCCACCAAGTGCTGCTTCTTAATGGACTTAACAGCTAACAAGCACCCGGGCCGGGAAAGGTGCATCGGAGCAGCGGTGCGCAGAAATGAAGGCGTGACAAGAGAAAGGCGAGAAAGACCACAGGAGTTAGTGTAGTCGGTAGAAGGTCAGAATAAAGAAGCAAAAAGAGCTGCAGTAGATTGTGTGGAGAAGCTAGTGGAAAACATTTGGTGGAAGTGCTACAAAAGTCACCAAGTCTAATGTAGAAAGTGGAGAAATACAGCTGCAAAGCACAGCAAGAGCAATTTCATTCAGGATCAGCATTTCAAGATAAATCCAACTTCTTTTTTTCCCCCTCCCCACCATTTGCAAAAATGTATAAACACACAGGTTGGAGGAAGAATTAAAGGAAAGGCCTGCCATACCGTTCTGTGCCTCGATGACAGCCGGCTCGACCTTATCCAAGTCTTCCTTCACGCTCAACTGCTTGTCCTTAATGACTTCCTGCTGCTTATAGACGGCTTCTTGAATCTCCTGGCTCATGACCTGCCACACAAAATGTCCACCCACACACAAACGTTAGTGCTGTGGCCATTTCAAAAGCGAGAGGAAATTAAATCATCTTGTCCCACCTTCTTCTTTTCAGCCTCCTGCTGATCTTTGACCATCTTCTTCAGCTTGTCATTGGCAGCTGCATTCTTGACCTCCAGTTCCTGGCTCTTAATCCTCAGATCCTTGCGCAGCTCCTCAACCTAACATCAATTAGTGACGCAGCAAAATAAAGATTCTCGTCTGAAATAAGACACTGAGCCAAAAAAACCAGACCAACATAGTTATACCTCCCATAAACAGTGCTTACAAGATGAATCAATCTGTATGAACATGTCTGTTCTGACTCAGGCAGGACATCAAAGGAAACAAGCTGTGTTTCAATTACTTTCATTTCACATTAATTACTGTTAAGTGTTTGCAAACCCTTCTTCAGACTCTCACTCCCTCACACACCCACTCTCTCTCTCTCGGAACTGTGGTCGCAACCAAGGACTGTGGTGGCTCAGCACTTTGTAGTTCTACAATTACAGACTGCAGTCCAACTGTTTCTCTACATAATGTGTTAGAACCCGTTACCCTGTTCTCTAATGGTCAGGACCAGCACAGATCAGGTACTACTTGGGTGGTGGATCATTCTCAGCACTGCAGGGACACTGATGTAGTGGTGGTGTGTATTGTGCTGGTATGATTGGATCAGACAGCAGTGCTGCTGGAGTTTTTTAGACACTGTTCACTCACTGTGCACTCCATCAGACATCTACTGTATTGCTCCACCTTGTAGAAGTCAGAGACTAACTCATCTGTTGCCGCACAGTTTAGTCATCCTCTCTTCTTCATCAGTGCTCACCTTTGTTCTACAAAGCGTTGGAGGAGTGCATGCACGGTTACCTGATCCACCGTCTCTTTGATCTTGCGCAGACCAACGTTAAGATGCATCTGCTGCTCTTCAAGCTCGCTGCGTTTCTCATTGAACAGGTTGGCGTAGTGGTTGATGAAGTCCAGGTAGTGTCGCGGGGTGATGGCCATGGTGCGGCCTCCGCGCTTGGCCAGGCGGTTATTGGCCTTAAGGGGAGGAAAGGTGAATGGGGTATGAAGACTACAAGTAACAGATCACATTAAACATGGTACGAAGGAGCCAGAAAGACTTTTGCCCAACCCACCTGGTGCAGAGTCTGGTGAACAAACACACAGCCATTGACGATAGCTTCCCGGTGGGTGGGAGGCTGGGGCAGTTTATCGTAAACAATGGGCATGTAGTCTGGCACTTTGTAATTGGGCTTTTCCAGGTCCATCTTGCTGGTGAACTCTTTGCCAACTTGGTAGAGGGCCTCAGTGGACCAGTCTCCAAACCAGTTCAGCACACACCTATCGAAACACGAGGCGGATCAGAATCACAACAAACTAAAACACATTCCTGAGTGCTATACACAGGTTTGGTCTGCTGATGCTACAATTATGATCCCGCCTAAATATTCTAGCAGTGTCAGATCAGTGCAACTAACTCCCTTGTTACAGGTTCCAAAAAGCAGTGGTCTAACAGCACGAGGTTGTTGATCATAAGGGTAAATGACTAGAACCTGTTAAACAGAGCAGGAGAGGTGGCAGCTCGATCCTTCAGGCCCTCTGATGAAGGGTTCATGGTGAAAACCACATGCAGGTTCCTGATAACCTGACTGGTGAACCACTTGTACAGCTCCTCATGAGTGTCGAGCATCAGGCCCTCCTTCTGGGCTCCTTCTTTACACTGGGTCATCAGTGTGGCATACTCGTCACCCTCAAACAGACCAGGCACCTGCACAAACACAATTAGCACCGTGGTTTTATATCTACACAGTGTTTCCAACAGAATTTCTATTTGAGGCAGTAAGATGATCTGGGGCTTGGAGATAATAACATACAAGGTGCAGTGGAAATCGGTTGAATAGAAAAGTACTGAGAGCAAAACAAATCTGTTACGTCCTAGAACGCATCTATTGCCTTTCTTTTCCCTCATGGAATGAGCCAGTTAATTGGCATCATCATGATGATTGTGGCGGCACCAGGATTGGTATAGACTCGAGACCAAAGGGGCTAATTGTTTATTCTAACTAATGATTGTGAAGGTGAATGACTGTTTCCTGTTCCTTTTTCTCCTGTTAATATGGAAAGGAGGTAGGTTAGAGAAAAATGTTTTCTCTTTTCTTTCTGGTAACAAGGAAGGGGGACTGTGGTAGCCTAGCGGTTAAGGTACTGGACTCCGGCCCAGAAGGTCCAGGGTTCAAATCCCACCTCTGCCAAGCTGCCACTGTTGGGTCCTTGAGAAAGACCCTTAACCCACAACTGCTTGGATTGTAAGACTGTATTGTAAGTCGCCCTGGATAAGGGCATCTGCTAAATGCTGTAAATGAAGTTGGTGGGGTAATTAGAATGGAACTTTTGTTTGCCATTTTGGCACATGGCTCACCCTGAAGCCACCTTGAGAAAGCAGAGGTAGTACTTCAGCTGTTCACAGACTGAAGCCACACCTCTAAAGGCCAACACCAATGGAAATCCCTGAATAACATAACCCCTGATGTACTGTGAATAATCTACTAGACACAACCAAAGACGCTGAATTGCACTAAAAACAATTTTGGGCTAAATCCCGAGCATAAACTGTATGACACAATTAAAACAACTAATAATAAGGCATACACACACAAAACAGATAGACAAGTCGATCCATGTGCTAAACGCTGGGACCGGGAAAAACACTCACAAAGCATTAACTGTTTAAGTTTAAAGCTACTTACACACACACACACACACACACACACACACACAATTCTGAATTAACATTAGTCCAAGCACTGTGCTGTTCATGTGTAGCAGTGTTTGTACTGCTGTTGGTGTCACAAGCGCAGGCTAAATGTGACCGGCGCAGAATCGGTTTATATGAAACTGACCAGCCGATCACTAAAAAACCGGCCGATTGATTGGTGCATCTCTAATGAGGATCGCTGCAAACCAACAGGAAATCTAAATCTGCACAAGCCACATTCTGAGCCTCACCTCTCCATTGGCCAACAGCGTGTTCATGCGCTCCAGGAAGCCAGAGTCGAGGACGTTTGACTCATCCATGATGAACGCAATCTTCTCATTCTTGCATCCAGACCGCCGAAGGACAGTTCGCAGGTCCTCGTCAAAGTCTTCGCCAGTGTACTTCCTATGGACCTGTGGAAGCAGACATTGTCACAAGCCCTCCGACAAATCCAGCACCCGTTCAGAAGCAATGACTTGTTTTAAAAGAGGACTAAACATGTTTGCTTCTTGCCCATCCTAACCTTGATCTGATAGACACTCAGGCCGTTCATCCAGGCCACGAATCGGGACAGTGTGGTTTTTCCAGCACCGCTGACACCAATGAGGAGCAGATGACCTTGGGGCTGACGGAAGATTCTGGAACGACAACGTCATCGTACAGTCAGAGGTCTATCAAAGGTAAATAACACCGCTTCCCACTTAGAGTTCCAAAGGAAGCTACTTATTAGGCCTGCGAGACTCAAGTCCCTCACCTGTCGATTCTCAGGACGTGGTCCAGGACCTCGTTGAATAGCACCAGAGGCACATCAAGCTCCTCTTCGTAGAAGACCTTCAGACGGGCCTTGACGTAGTCACGCAGCTCCTCTTGCTCCACTGGGATGTAATCCTGAAGACAATTTACATGTCAAGCTTAATGTATCTGAACTTCAAAACTGAGCGTTTCAGTGAAGTCCAGTGCACTGTGGTTGAACAAAAATATTCGGACTCACCTTTGACAGCCAGTTGCTGTAAAGGATGGGTCGGTTGAGGGCCTTCTCTTTGTGTATGTTTGGGAAGTGCTTAAGAGCCACGCTGTCAATGTTCTCGTCAGTCCAGCGTCTCTCCTCATCTTCCACCAGTCTGTAAATTGATATGATTGGCCGATTAAAGAAAGTGTGAGCATGCTGCTGGAGTGCATGAGGTCATCACTGGAAAAGGGGGACGTACTCTATTGATTGCCATCTCAGTGCAAAAAAGCCATCGCGCTGGGGTACTATAGCTACATAAATGCAAACATTTTGTTTATGTTTTGGTGCTAGCCGCTGTAAGAATTTAATATCTACAGGTGCAGTATGATTAAACAAGTCTCATTTTTTTTCTGAATAGCATATTTATGTCTGCGTTCTGAATATGGGGCATTAGATCAAGATGTGCTAGATTGTTAAGACGATTTTCCATCCTTGGCAGATTGGCATTTCTTTCTCTGATGATAAATAAAAGCAATTTCACTAGTGTTCTGATACTTTTGGCACCCACTGTACTGCCAGCTATTGCCTTTAACTACTTGTTCAATGGGTAAATTTGAACACAATTTAATACACAAGACACCTGTGATTAGCCTCAAGTGATAAGAGAGATGTCTTGTATCGTTATAACAGCAGAAAAGGGCGAAAATGTTCACCTGTCCTGGAAGAGGCGCAGAGCCTCATGGGCCCAAATGCGAATCAGTCCCTCTACTGGCAGGGTCTCGAGGGGCCGCAGTGCCTCAAAGATTCCTCTCACCCAGCGGGTCATCTCTCTGGGGGAGTAGATATAGTGGGGCTGGGTGTCCTGTGTGAACCGTTCCTGAAATGACAGGAAAAATACACACGGTCAAAATAAAGAATCAACCGAAAGCCTAAAACAAACCAGACTATTCTTCAGCTCAGCTATAGACAATACGAGCCGAGTCCAACCTGAGACATGGTGTAGAACTCCACCATGGCGGCAGTGAGGGGCTCAGCATAGGTACGCAGTGAGGGAATGAGCCGGAGCATGGCTCTGTTGAAGGTTCCGTAGATCTGAGTGAGGGAGGCTGGGCCTGGGTAGTCCACGTACACCACCGGAACATGGCGCAGGAATCTAAAACGTGCATCCAGTCAACACCATTAACACAGCCGGCTGGTACGCGGTCGCCTAGCCGATCAATTCAGACCTGAACAGGGACTGAAAGTGAATGAGGGCTAAAACGCTCAAACCTGTGAGTGAGCGGCTTTCTGCCGGGGTCTGTTGGAGGGTTACAAGCACCGACAAACTGGATCCTCTCCAGTTTCACCCAGGTCTGATCAGAGGTGCGGTAGAAACCTCCATGTTCCACCATCTGTCGGGCAAATGCACAACGTAAGGCACAAGGACACGCAGCACAATATTAAGCCGTGCAGAGTAAACGTGACCCGGACCTGTCTAATGAAGGAGATGACTCTCTGCGTTCCGTACTTGTCCATGTCGGGCAAGTTTATCTCGTCGCAGAACAGCACCAGCCATTTACCGAGCTGCACGGGTGCCAGCACGACGCCGTTGGGGGTGCGGCGGTACTCGCAGTAGTGATCAAAAGTCTTCAGCAGCAGCTCGGGGGTGGTGGCGCTGGAGAAGTTCAAACCCACAACCTATGGGAGGACAAATGAGGAAATCCACTTGGATGTTAAGGCACTCGAGTATTCTTTTAACCTTCATTTGGACACAATGGCACTTGTATTGTTCTCAAGCATTCTGAACAATGCAACATACTAATGACTAACTAATCAAACAACTGAACATCCATAGCAGTAAAACCACCCCGTTTCTACACTCACTGTCCATTTTATCAGTTCCACTTACCATAGACATGCATTTGTAGTTCTACAATTACAGACTGTAGTCCATCTGTTTCTCTAAATACTTTGTTAGCCCCCTTTCACTCTGCTCTGCAATGTTGAGGACCAAAGAGCAGGTACCATTTGGGTGGTGGATCATTTTCAGCACTGCAGAGGCACTGACATGGTAGTGGTGGCATGTTAGTGTGTGTTGCTCTGGTACAATTGGCTCAGACACAACAGTGCTGCTGGACTCTTGTCCTTCATCAGTGCTCACAGGATGTTGCTGGCTGGATATTTTTGGTGGGCCATTCCAGCACTGCTGTGTCTGATCCACTCGTACCAGCACAACACTACAGTGTCTCTTCAGTGCTGAGATCGACCCACCACCCAAATCACCACAGGTTCTGATCACCACAGATACACAGGGTCAAGGGGGAGGGGCTTACCAACAAACGGACTACAAGTCCACCTATATGGTAAATGGAGCTGAGAAAGTGTACAAACTACTAAGAGGTGGGTTTAATATTATAGCTGATCTGTCTAATGTTGATTTACACAACACTTGTTGAACCTACCTCCATATCAGGCAGGGCACGGAGGGCACTGAAAAGCGTCATGGTCTTTCCTGATCCTGGAGGGCCACACAGCACCAAAGGCTTGTGCTCAGCCAGCCAGGTGTAGAGCAGAGCCTCGTGCCGGACCGTGTCCAGAGTTGGCACCACAACGTCAGGCGAGGCCACTTTGTGAGTTTCCACCTCAATCTGAGGAACCTTGCCTTGCCATGACTGCCACTCGCCTGTGATGGACACCTGGGTAAAGGTCACAGCAAAGTCAAGTACCTCTGTGTTTAAACATCAGACTTGGTACAGGTTAGAAAACGCATGGCTAATTAGAGCAGGACAGAATAATACAAAAAGAAGGTCAAATCTGGTCAAACCATAGTTCCACAAACTAATAACCCAGAGAAGGATTGCGTCTGAAACAAAGGGAATATTAGAGTTTGCTGAACGCTCAAAAGTGAGAAGCCTTTGTAACAAAAAGTTTGAACCTCCTTACCTCGTAATCAATGATCGGCACATTAGGTGCGGACGGGAGGGGAACAGTGGTGATGCGGCGGATGTATTCTCCAAGTTCCGCCCTCATTTTCAGCTTGCCGTCGCCAGAGAAGGACCACAGCACGGCATAGATCAGGTATTTCTGTACGGAGTTACACAGTGACTAGTTACAACCCTGCCACTTTAAATATGCCATATTACTTAACAATGCACTGTGCATTTTTAGAAAACCAGTCCATGGTGAGGGCCACCAAATCTACACTTAAGGCCTTCTCACACAAAGTCGAAAAACAATGCATGTCAAGTTCCCAAAAAAGAGCACTGTCCGACTGTGACGCTGCGTAAATTTTTTTTTATTGGAGTCTGTTCTAATTTCTGCTTTGTTTTGATAAGTTAAAATCAGGCTGACCAATCAGAGTTCGGTCGTCAGGCAGAACAGCTCATCCTGGCAGCAGCAGAGCGCAAGAGCTTACAGGACAAGCAACACGCTGACTAAAAAGCATGGATATTAAAGAAAAGATCTGGCGGAATATAACAAAGGCTGGAGAATGATGGTGATAAACCTCAGAGACTGCATGTAAGCATTTTCCTCTTCATCCAAGTGCATTCTAACCTGTTCATGCCCACACCTCGTGGCTTTTTTATAAACAAGACACTCACCTGTATGTATTTCTCCAGTTGGTCAACAGGCATAGGGAAGTCGGGGTGGTTGTTGTTGTAGAGGGCGACGTTGCGGCAGGCCTGGTGCAGCATGGAGAAGAGGGAGCCTAAGCAGCGCAGGCGGGTGAAGTCCATAATGTGCTCCATACTGGAGGCGTGTTCCAGAGCCTTGATCACTAGCCCGGTGGAGGTGAAGTAAGGCTGCAGGATGGCTGCCGCATCTCTCTGAATCTAAAGGATTAAACGTGGCAAGATGTAATGGTCTAGTCAAAAGACAGCCGGGCAGATGCTATATGGGTATGTGCAGTTTAACATCCATCTGATCGATGCCTGTTATAATATGAAATAACCGGGACTGTGGTAGCCTAGTGGTTAAGGTACTAGACTATGGATCAGAAGGTCCAGGGTTCAAATCCCATCTCTGCCAAGCTGCCACTGTTGGGTTCTTGAGCAAGACCCTTAATCCACAATTGCTTGGATTGTAAGACTGTACCAATTGTAAGTCGCTCTGGATAAGGGCGTCTGCTAAATGCTGTAAATGTAAACCTGTCTGAACTGCGGACGGAACCAACTGGCCACCTCAACAGCCTAGCGGTTAAGGTACTGGACTATGGACCAAAAGGTCTATGGTTCAAATCCAACCTCTGCCAAGCTGCCACTGTTGGGAAAAGAAAGGTGCCCACAATTGCTTGGATTGTAAGACTGTATCAATTGTAAGTCACGCTGGATAAGGGCGTCTGCTAAATGCTGTTAATGTTAATGCGGACCCACGTGCAGAGGTGGGAGTTAAACGCAAATGTTCACTACATTACCACTCCATTG
The DNA here is from genome assembly GCA_025084515.1 of Ancistrus triradiatus. Taxonomy (NCBI): domain Eukaryota; kingdom Metazoa; phylum Chordata; class Actinopteri; order Siluriformes; family Loricariidae; genus Ancistrus; species Ancistrus triradiatus. The sequence continues at coordinate 20,529 of JAJAGP010005480.1, forward strand.
GACTAGAAACTATTCTAACGAAGTTGATTAGTTTATTTAGTTGATTAGCATTCAAAGACATTTTGTCCAAGTTACTAGTGTTCATGTCTTTTGTATTTGCCTGTCCTATTGTAAGTTGTACGCCTTTGTCCCCCTATTACCTGTATATTCCCTTCACGCTATACCTATATAAACTGGTTCACATCCACTCAGTCTGCTTTTCATCTTGCTGATCTTCCGTGTTGTTCGTAACGCTATCTATCGGGGCATTTCTGCCTTCCGTGAAACAAAAGTATCAGGTCAATCATAGCATCCTCTTCAGTGTTATAGCTTTCCCTGACACAGGGTCAGAACAGTACATTGCTGTATAACTGAATTTCCCTCAATAAAAAATGTGAAGGCATTAGGGATGCTGTGTAGATGGTAGCGTTCCACTTGTTTTCAGCAGCGTTTCTGACCCATTTTAAGACTACATTATAGCAGCATAAAAAACCCCATAACCGAAATGTTGCTGTACAAACTGAAGGAGGAACTGAATGGTTACCTGCAGCATGGGGGAGGCAGTCTCCTCGCCCTCATCCTCGGTACCCTTGCGCATGCGCTGGGCCTCATCCTCCCCTTCATCCAGCGAGATGCTGCGCAGGCGGGAGAGGAAGTTATTGAAGATCATGTCAGTGCTGAGGACGTCCTCACTGAACCACACCATACCACAGCGGGACACCGTGGCCAGCGTGGCGTACTTGAGGTCCTGCACCTCGAACATGACCCGCACCTGCAAACAACAAAGCATTTACTGGCTTTAAGCATCAATATGGAGCCAGTTACTGCACTAGAAACTAAATTTGTATTCGCAGAGCACTTTGAGCACGTGAGCATTACATTGGGAGGCAGGCTGAGACGCTCTCCGTTGGGCAGAGTCAGCAGTTTGTTGTCATCCAGCACCGAGTTCAGGTTCTCAACCCACTCGGGATCGACGTCGCCATCGAAAATGATCCACTGCCTTTTCTGCAGCTCTCCACGGACGTTATCGATGATTCTGAAACAAGACCGGACCATACATAAGATCAAGCTGCCAAAGTAACCACAAATAACAAGAACAAACATGTCAACAGCACTTAATCACATTTTTGTTACTCGACCAGCTCTAGTTATCAGTCTGAAATGGTCCTCTAATCACTACTCCCACATTCTACATATAGCACTGTTAGCCTATGAACCCTGCGATGGACTGGTGTCCTGTCCAGCCTGTACTTCTGCCTACACCCAGGGAATGAAAAGGGGTAAAATGTGAAATTTTGCTGTTAGCCCCTAGGGAACAGATCTGTAAACAATTTTAGACACTTCCTTACACAGCTTGCTCATTAATGTGCAACAGCTGATGCCATTGCACAAGCGCAGTTTGACAACATGCCTGGCACAGGAGATGCATGCACATACTACTGCTAATAAAATTACCTCAAAACAAATACTTTGTATCAAAAAGGCATCACTCTGGTAATAGATATATTAAATAAAACATAGAAAATACATTCTGTTCAAGCTAATATCCACTTTGTGTGGCTAGATCATGATTAACATGGAAAAAAAACCTGTGTTTATTCGTCTATTTAAATGTCACCTCAGCTTTGTTGGCCAATTCACGACAGGAGCAAGGCTGCATCGATACTCCTCAGACATTCATACTGGGGTAATTTAGAGCCACCAATAAACATAACGCAGGTCTTTAAAATGTGGGAAGAAACCACTGTTTAAAACAAACAAACAAACTAACTAACTAACCTGAGCAAATGTTTTAATTGGTTAACAGTAGGTACATCTAAATCCAAAACTCACTTCCTGAGGACGTGGGTGAACAGCCCATCTGTCCATTCACGGGTGTTGGGGTCCAGGGTTCCATACAAGTGGTCTTTGCTGATGGCCTTGGGGTCAATGATATGTGCCACTCCCTCGACGCCCTCAAGTCTCTCCAGGGCTTTGAGCAGCACACGCCAGGCCATAGTCTTCCCACTGCCTGATGGACCCACCATCATCAAGCCGTGGTTGATCTGGGTGATCTGGTACAGCTGAAGAACCTGTGAACAGAAGTGGACGTTTCCTTTGGGTAGTGCATTTTGCAAAATTCAGCACAGTTGCCACTATACATTAATACTTAGATTCCCTCCCTACTCCCTCAGCATCCAGACAGCTGAAAAGCAACAAGCCGTGTGATTGAGCCCACCCACAGGATCAAATAAGCCTTCGGAAATGAGATTATACATGCAACAGGAATATATATGCAAGATCAAAGAAAGCAAGCACTGATCGTATTTAGAATTGAGCTACTTTACCTTCTCCACCCACATGCTTCCAACATCATCACCATCTCCGTAGGTGAGGTACATCTCAGCGCAGACCTTCTTGAGCTCCTCCCTCAGAGCGGTCATCTCGCCGCGCATGTACTGGACGCCTGGGAAGACATCCGACAGAAGGCTGAAGAGCAGCGGGATGTCCTCTGCGACCAGCTTGGGCACCATGGTCTCGCACACACTCTGGATCAGGATCTAGAACAGGAGAAAGCGTTAGGTTAGGAACAGAGACAGATGCAAACCTGCTTTCAAAAAGCGTAAGGGATAAAAGTAAGGTTTTCTGAATCACTTATTGCTTCAGTAATGGACAAATCGTGTATGTGTGTGACTATCCTGGTGGGGACTTTCCATTGACATACTGACTAATGTAGCTAATTATTGCTACACCTACACCCAACCCCGCAAACACCCAAATGGGGATTGTGGTAGCCTAGTGGTTAAGGTACTGGACTATGGACCAAAATGTCCAGTGTTCAAATCCTACCTCTGCCAAGCTGCCACTGTTAGTCCTTAGCAAGGCCCCATAGAAGTCCCCTTAACCCATAATTGCTTGTATCGTATAGCTCTGGATAAGGGCGTCTAAACGTTACTCAACGCCCTAACGTTACTCAAAGTAACCTAAATGAAAGCATGACATCCTCAAAGTAACCTAAAAAAATGAAAAGGCATGACATATAACCAATGCCTTGTAAAGAGGAACTTCTGGAAACAGTCAGCCTTTGAAGAGAAACCTTTCCTTGGCTCATGCAGGGGATAAATCACCTTGTACATTGCTTGCTCCTATTCACCCACTCCTGCCATGGACTTAAGATTAAGTTAAAAAACAGATTAATCTTTAACCAATCTGGATCACATCCCCTAGCCTGCAATCCCTGTCCCTCCATCTAGCCCTTGAAGTACCCCCACCCTCCACAGGCCCTCCTTCTGTTTCAGTTTAATAAGTTTACCAACAATCAATTCGGGCACAAAATAATTGTCCCACCACCAACCAAACTGTTTAGATTTTTGCTAGATCAGCACTTATATGAATGCATAAAAAGCCACATTTAACTCTGGTATGGAATGCGTTACCAAATACAACCTAAAACCTAACCTGTCAATCGTCAACTTTCCGCCCTCCTTCCCAAACCCAGCGCACATCAAAATGTTAAGCGAGTGGTTTTAGACTTTTCTAACTTTCTACTCCAATCATTGTGCTTCCAAATGCTCTCAGCCATTCAGGCTGTTCCACCGGCTTGGATGACGGGTTTGCCTTTTTACTAAAACTGTTGGTAAAATGAAACTTTTCTCACAGAAAGCCTGCACACTGAACATCATTACTTAACTACAACACTATGTAACCGGGCGAAATCAGACCATGGACTAATTTTAAACAACAACTTTTCTTTCAAACTTTAATCAAGACCACGTATGGCTGACAAAGTTTCCGACCGAAAGGCCTGTGGGGGGGGGTGTTCCAAATTACCTCCCTGCTCAAGGAAAAGGTTTTTTTTCCGGCAATCCTTCTTTTTTCATCCACGTTTCTTCGCCAACGCTCCCCGCCTTCTCTCACCCCGCTTTGATCCTCCTGGATTTCGCCTCTCTCATCCCTCACCCTCTCTTTCCTCTTTCACGTTACCCTTTTACCGGCACTGACTCAGCAAACGCCCCTTCAGAGCTCGCAGGCCCAAAAAAATTCGTAAGTTGAACTGAGAGACAGCTGCTCCCGTTCACACAGCCCTGAAAAGCCTAAAAACATCACAGAACAGGTTTAAACAAACAGCTGTTTGAATTCCCTGTTTGGTCCTGGTGTACACAACAAATAACCAAGAATATCCCTGCTACTTAACAATGCCTTACAACAACATTAAGGCATACAATAACGTGTCAAAAAAAGCGTCCAACACTTTATAATACCACACTTCTTCAAAAAAAATAAGGGAACACTTAAAACAACAACAACAATATAACCTTCCAAGAAAACTTCCAAAACTTTCCTGTGAAAATCAAACTTTTCCACTTAGGAAGCTACACACTGATTGACAATCAATTTCAACATGCCTGTGTTTTGTTTGCAACATTGGAATAGACAACAGGTGGAAAATGTTTGGCATTAGCAAGACAACACTCAATAAAAGAGTGGTTCTTCGCAGGTGGGACCACAAGACCACTTCTCAGTACGCTATGCTTTTCTGGCTGACATGTTTTTTTGGGGTCCACTTTTGAATGTTTTGGTGGTGGCTTTTTTAACATTTTCCATGGTAGCATTGAAGAAACGGACTCTACAAAAACCCACAACTCAAGGTGGGGCCTTCCAGGTTAGAAAAGTGCCAGCGTCATCCCCATGATGGGCACATCAACTTTCAATGCGAGCTTGGCAAGAAGGTTTTTGGCCGGTCTGTCAGCGTAGTGTCCAGAGAACTGGAAAAGTGGAGCGCTACAACCCCATAAGAAAAGACAGGCCCAGTACACCTACAAACACCAGGATTTACGTGGAGGGGGGTCCCTGTTTAGGAGGGCAACAACCCCCAGCAGCAGGAAACCCGCTAACCCCCCCCCCCCAAACCCCCCCCCCGCCCCCCGCACCGTCGCCGCCGGACCCCCAGCCGGTACCCGGAGGGGTCCAGCCTCCCCCCTATTTTTTTTCCCTTCTTGAACATGAGGGGGGACACTGCCAGAAGCACTGCAAAATGACCTCCATCCAGGCCCACAAATTGTGCAGTGTCCCCTTGCACAAAACGGTTTAGAAACAGTCTCCATGAGGATGGTATGAGAGGGCCCGACGTCCCACAGAAATGGGGGGTTGTGGCCACAGCCCAACACGCGTGCAGACGCTTTTGGGTTAATTTTGCAAGAAGCACCAGGAATTTGGCAAATTTTGCCACCCTGGCGCCCTGGGTGCTTCTTTCAACAGATGGAAAAGCAGGTTCGACACTGAGCACAAAATTGTGAACAGACTTGGACAGAAGTCTTGGAGAACGTACAGGCCCCTCCATGGTTGGCTTCCCCGCCCAGAAAGGTAGCCTGACTGACATTAAGGTTACTCGCGATGAGATTCCCCTCAGACCCCGCTTGTTAGACCATATGCCTAGTTTGTGGTTTGGCCCCCTGGGTTTCGTCCCCCTAATGCAGGACAATGCTAGACCTCCTCCATGTGTGGCTGGGAGTTGGTGTGGTCCCAAGCAGTTTCCTGCAAGATGAAAAGGCCAATTTGAAGCTATGGACCTGCCCCCCCGCCCTGTTTCCCCCAAGACCAAACCCTGAATCCTTCCGACGAAGCACATCTGGGAACATCATGTCCTCGCTCCATCCACCAACGTCACGTTGCACCACAGACTGTCCAGGAGTTGGCGAATTGCCCTGTCCAGGTCCCCCTGGGGAGGAGATCCCTCAGGAGACCATCTGCCACCTCATCAGGAGCATACCCAGGCGTTGTAGGAAGGTCATACAGGCACGTGGAGGCCACACACAATACTGAGCCTCATTTGGACTTGTTTTAAGGACATTACATCAGAGTTGGATCAGCCTGTAGTGTGTTTTTCCACTTTAATTTTGTGTGTGACTCCAAATCCAGGCGTCCATTGGTTAATAAATTTGATTTCCATTGATGATTTTTGTGTGATTTTGTCGTCAGCACATTCAACTTTGTACAGAACAAAGTATTCAATGAGAATATTTCATTCACTCAGATCTAGGATGTGTTATTTGAGTGTTCCCTTTATTTTTTTGAGCAGTGTATTTCCACTATATTCACAAAGTAAATACCTGACTGCGGGGGTGTGGTAATTCCTGACAGCTATAGTGCCACTATTAGGGCACCTCCCCATGCGTCACAGTGGAGATTAAAGATGCTAGCATTGCATGTTCCCCTTGTGTGTCTCAAAGCCATGAGGTTAGTGGCAAAACTGTCTTAATTTGGACTCATGAGCAAATAACAGACTTCCATTGTTCTATCGATTGACGGCTGTGTTCTTTGACTCAAACCAACATGTTCTTGTTGACATCCCCTACATTAGGAGTAGGGGTGGTATTGGAAAAGACTTCCCAATGAGATACACATCATGACACATAGGTCACGACAAAATTATATCACAATTCATTTCGATACGATGCATATCAAGATAAACTGCAGTATTCTACATAGGTCACTGAAAATACAAGTTAGTGTATAATCGGAGTCATCTTAATACATCAAATTGATAATTCATCAGACCAACTGAGTCAAAGTACTGTACTGTGGAGCAGAGTGTCGTTTATACTCCATTTAAAACATGTTTTTTGTCCTTTAAAAAAAAAAAAAAAATTGATAAAGTATATCAATAATATTACCTGCAATCACTTCACTTATTCTGTTTAGTATGAAAAATTTAGACATTGGCTTAATACAATCTTACAATCCAAGCAATTGTGGGTTAAGGGTCTTGCTCAAGGACCCAACAGTGGCAGCTTGGCAGAGGTGGGATTTGAACCCTGGACCTTCAGGACCAGAGTCCAGTACCTTATCCGCTAGGCTACCAAGTCCCATATATTGATCTATTAAGACGACTGTGATGTAGAATATCCCAACATATTGCAATGCATCGTGACCCATGTACAGTCGTATGAAAAAGTTTGGGCACCCCTGATAATTTTCATGATTTTTCTTTATAAATCATTGGTTGTCCAGCTCAGCAATTTCAGGTAAATATATCATATAGCAGATGAACACCGTGATATTTGAGGAAGTTGAATTTAAGTTTATTAATATGGTTTTTCCAGAAAGTGTGGCAGTAAATTATTTCAACACAAATTATGGCCAAGGTGCAAATACATTTGGGTCACCCTTGCCCATTTGAATTACCTTTTAAGCACTAATTATTGGAACACACACAAAATAAAATTGTTTTTGTATAAGCTCTTGACCCTTGACTACATACACAGGTGAATACAACTATAGGAAAGTGTTTAAGGTGGCCAATTGGGAAGTTTTTTTATTTTTTCCTCCTCTTTGCACTTCCTCTCTGAGAGTGCAAACCCATGGGAGCCTCAAAACACTCTCAAATGGCCCTGAAAACCATAGGTTGTTGTTTCACCCACATCTGGTTCAAGGGAAAGGGAAAAGCTCTCTCTCCCCAGAAGATTTTCAGGCTGTCAGTTTTTTCCACTGTGAGGAACATAGTGAGGCAATGGAAGAACCACAGGCCAACGTTCTAAGTTAAAGGAACATCCCGAAGGTGGGCAGACCCAAGAAAAAAAATTCCAGATAGGCAGAGGCGAAGGGATGGTGAGAACAGTCATAGTCAAGCCCACAGAACCACCCTCCAAAGAACCCTACAACCTTTCAATCTTGCTGCAGATGGTGTCACTGGTTTTTTCATCGTTCAACTATACAGCGCACAAGTTTGCACAAGGAAAGAGGCTGTATGGGAGAGTATGCCCAGAAGACGCCTTTTTTTTTTTTCTTGCAGACACGCCCACAAAAACAGAGCCACTTTTGAGGTGTGCTAACAAAGCACATTTGGACCAATCACCCAGCTTCCATTTTTGGAAATAAAAAGTGCTGTGTACCTGATTGAAACTAAAAAATTGAGTTATTTTGGATTTGGACCATACAAGGAAGCGGAAAGAAACACAGCACCCAAGACAAACACTTTTGGCTTACCCCACAAGTACAATTTTTGTGGCGGTTCCATCATGCTGTGGGACTTGTGTGGGCCGTTGCAGGGTACTAGGGAATCTTTTGTTAAGTTGAAGGGTCGCAAATGGATTCCAGTTAAATATCCCCTCCAGATTCTTGATGACAAATGTTCAGAATCAGTGACAAAGTGCACCGAGGCAACGACCCCAAAAAACCCAAAAACCCTGCCTGCTCAAAATCCTACTAAGGCAATTCATCGCAGAGGAACCAGTACACAACGTTCTGAATGGCCCAATCTCAGTCCCCCAGAACATGAATATACTGAAATGTGGGCCTGTTCCATGCTTCGAAAAACCATCAAACCCTGACTGAACTGGAGAGTTTCAAAGAAGAATGGTTCCCCCCAAAGCCAACCTTCAACCAGAATCCAGACTGATAGCCCGTAGGAAGCGTTTTAGCGGCTGTTATTTTTCTACAAAAGGAAGAATCTACTACTAAAAATATTGATGTCATTTTTTCTTGTTGGGGTTGCCCAAAATTATGCACCTGCCTAAATTTTGTTTGAATAATTACCTGCACATTTTCTGTAAAATCCTATAAACTTCATTTCCACTTCTTCTCGGAAATATCACTTGTGTTCATCTGCCTATAATGCTATATTTTAACTCAAGTTTGCTGATCTGAACAACCAAGATTTTAATAAAACTAAAAATCATGAAAATTTATCAGGGGGGTGAAAAAAACTTTTTTCCATACCAACTGTTCATGATGTGAATCCAATACAACCACTAGAGTAAAAAGAATCTTTGGACCAAAACAAGCCTTTTAATTAAACATAAAAATCGCAGATATGGCCACCAAAATAACCATACTTGATGAAAAATGGGACGATCTTTCTTGTTTGGCGAGGGGTCTGCATTACCGGAAGCCTTGCCCCGAGTGTACAGCATGGACCTGGGCATGACCTGTCGTCGGGCTTTGGGGTCATGGGCCCAGGCCCTTGGCCCGGAAGAAGCTTCTTCAGAATTGTCCCGGGCAGTCTGTTGGATCGGCCAGCATAGCCAGGGGTTCAATGGTAAATGAAGTGGCCATCTCAATCCCCCTCCAGGGCCTCACCTCCTTCCCACCTGTTTTTTGTTCAGCAGCTCCCAATCCGTAGTGACAGTGTGCCTTGAAAAATTTGGAAAAAGAAATACCATTAGTAATAGTTTGGGAAGTCCAAATATTCTGGTGTGCACCCAAGGTTTAGACAGCCATGGTACATACTTCGGTCCTCGGTTTGGGGTTTGCTGTGCCCCTCAGGGCCACCTGGATGTACCTGGGATGGGAACCTGCTGAGAAACGGCTTGACAAAATCATCCTCTCCTCCAGTCTGTTGAACTCATCAAAGCAGCCCCAGGCACCCACCTGACACAGGCCGACAAAGATACGGCCCATAGCCTGACAAGGAAAGGCAAGAGACCATTACGTACAGCCCAATGTTCAAACCAACCACAATACAGGGACATGGCATTAGTGGAGATTCAGAACAGAAACAGAGCACGTACCTGGAAGTCAAAGGTCTCATCGCAGTTGAAGACCAGAACAAAGCGGCCGAGCTGGTGTCCCAGAGCCTTGACGGACTCGGTCTTTCCCGTTCCAGCAGGACCTGATAAAGAGCAAGAGAAATGTCAGGAATGTGTCCAGATGAGGGTTGTAAAGAAAAACAATCAACCTGGTAAATCCATCTAACTGTCAAAGATGCAGCTGCATTGATTTAGGAGCCTAAATTTCTATAAAAAAAACCAACAAAAAAAAAAACCAAACAAATATTTTTCAAAATTTGATCATCTGTATAACACATGACAATCTCCTTTCCTGTGGTATGGGGGTGTGTGTGTGTGTGTGAGAGAGAAGGCTAGCATTAGTGTTTTCTGTCCAGAGCTCACTTAGCTCACTTTCTGTCCAGAGCTAGTTAAAAGGCGATAACTAAAGCCATCAGTTACTTTACACACAACAGCATGTGTCTCTATAGCAGAAACAATGCTGGATTCAGACGGACTATGTCTATGCTTAAAACGAGATACACAATACCAAGCCAGTAGCATTTTAGGACAACGTGCATTGCTCCAATGTAAGGAAAATCACCAGTGTGACCGAGTTTGCCATCTGCTGAGCGAGTAGACTTAATAACCGATGGGTTCAGAGTTTACACATGTTCAATGGGAGACAGGTCTGGTCTGCACTCAGGGCAGTCTAGTACCCACACCCTTTTACTATGAAGCCACGCTGTTAGAACACATGCAGAATGTGGCTTGGCATTGTCTTGCTGAACTAAGCAGGGACGTCCCTGAAAAAGACGTTGCTTGGATGGCAGCATATGTTGCTCCAAAACCTGCATATACCTTTCAGCATTAGTGGTGCATTCACAGATGTGTAACTTACCCATGCCATGGGCACTAACACACCTTCATACCATCAGAGATGCTGGCTTTTGAACTCTGAGCTGACAACAATCCGGACAGTCCTTTTCCTCTTTGGTCCAAAGGACACAACGTCCATGACTTCCAAAAACAATCTGAAATGTGGACTCGTCAGACCACAGGACACTTTTCCACTTTGCATCAGTCCATCTCAGATGAGCTCGGGCTCAGAGAAGCTGGCGGCGGTTCTGGGTGTTGCTGATACATGGCTTTCGCTTTGCATGGTAGAGTTTTAACTTGCACTTGTAGATGGAGCGACGAACTGTGTTCACTGACACTGGTTTTCTGAAGTGTTCCTGAGCCCATGTGGTGAGATCAGTCACAGAATGATGTCGGTTTTTAATGCAGTGCCACCTGAGGGACCGAAAGTCACAGGCCTTCAATGTTGGTCTTCGGCCTTGCTGCTGACTTGCAGAGATTTCTCCAGATTCTTTGAATGTTTTGATGATATTATGGACTGTAGAAGATGAAGTCCTTAAAGTATTTGCAACTGCACGTTGAGAAACGTTGTTCTTAAACTGCTGTACTATGTGCTGAACCTCACTCCATCCTTGCTTGTGAACGACTGAGCTTTTCGGGGATGCTCCCTTTATACCCAATCATGACACTCACCTGTTTCCAATAAACCTGTTCACCTGTGGAATGTTCCAAACAGGTGTTTTTGGGCATTCCTCAACTTTCCCATTATTATGTTGCCCGTCCCAACTGTTTTGGAACGTGTTGCAGGCATCAAATTCAAAATGAGTGAATATTTGCAAACAAAACAAAGTTTATCCATTTGAACCTTAAATATCTTGTCTTTGTAGTGTATTTAATTGAATATGGGTTGAAAAGGGATTTCCAAATCATCATATTTTGTTTTTATGTTTTACACAACGTAAATTTAGGATATCAGAATATCCAAAAACAGTGATAACCCTAGATCAATGCAAATTTCAAAAAGACCCCAGACAAGAACTGACCAAAGGGAGATCCTCCCAGTCGAGCCTCCAGCGCCTGGGTCATGGTGAGATAGCAGCGGTCTGTGAGCGGGGTCTGTACCAGCTTCTCCTGCACACCCAGGTACTCGAAGCCATAGTTGAACTTGGCATTGGCCATCTGGATGGAGAGCTGCTGCAGGACGTCGGTCTGCTTGGGGTCGAAGTAGAAGCGCATCTGGCTGAGCCACTCAAAGGACTTGGGGTTGTCGATCTTGTTCTTGATGAGGGTCCTGGTGACGTCCCTCTGATGGACAAGTTCTGTGATCTGAAATCCGAACAAGGGACGTTATATACACAGAAAATAACACCGTACAGTACATTGGTGGATCCAGACTCTAAACATCCTCACCAGATGCTCCAGCTTCTTCCTGCGGATAGGAGGCTGCTCCATCAGCACGGTGTCGGCCAGCAGGTTCAGCGTGGCCTCCACGTTCGTCAGCACGGCCTGGAGAGGAGCCATGTTGTCCCCGCCTGAAATGGTGGTCAGAGCCGCCTCCACCTTCTCCGACCAGTCGATCTGGGCTGAAAGAACCACTAGCTGGGCCTGAGGGTGGGTTGAAATAAAACAGAAAAAAGTAAGCATGCTTTACTTTATGTGTTACACCTTTGCAACAAGCATGCCGGCCATTTTAGACTGTAGTTACCTGATATCTATCAATCCAGTCGATGTAGGTAGCAAGGTCAATGGCATTGCCTTTGTTGAAGGCGCCCACCTCGGTGACTGCCTCAGCTAGCAGTTTGGCCAGCGTGACCCGCATCTCTTTCTCCACAAGGGTCAGCCACTCGTTGATCTTCGGGTGCTCTGTGATGGACACGGGGGTCTTGTAGTACACCTAAAAAGGAGACAATTGTTCAAAATTCTCCTTATACTGTGCTTTTGATTTCTCTTTGGATTTCAATCATCTTGAAGTCAAAACGGTGACCAATTCTAGCAGTTACAGTACTGTGCAAAAGTCTTAAGCCGCCACCAATGTTTGAGCACTGGTATAATTAGCATGTAATTACTTCA